>JAVTVJ010004179.1:0-22139 GCA_034509425.1 Eopsaltria australis
GCCATTTTGGGGCTAATTTTGGGTCACTTTTGGGCCAATTTTTGGGTTATTTTTGGACCATTTTGGGGGCCTTTTAGGGGCTATTTTTAGGGCCTTTTAGGGTCTATTTTTTGGGCAATTTTTGGGCCATTTTGGGTCATTTTTAGGTCATTTCTTGGGGCTATTTCGAGCCTTGTTTGGGGTCATTTATAGGGGAAATTTTAGATCATTTTATGGCCAATTTTGAGTCATTTTTAGGGCCATTCTTGGGGCCATTTTTGGGGCCATTTATGGTGCTATTTTGGGATCATTTTGGGTCATTTTTGTGTTTATCTTTCCGTCATTTTTGAGCCATTTTTGGGTAATTTTAGGGCCATTTTTGTGTCATTTAGGGCACTATTTTTGGGCCATTTTGGGGTGATTTTTAGGGCTATTTTTGGGTAATTTTTGAGCCATTTTTGGGGCTATTCTGGGCCTATTTTGGGTCATTTTTAAGGCCATTTTTAGGGCCATTTTCAGAGCCATTTTGGGCCCACTTTTGAGTCATTTTTTGGTCATTTTTAGGGCCAGTTTTGGGTCAATTTGGGGCCATTTTTGGGTCATTTTTGAGGCCATTTTGGGGCTATTTTTGGGCCATTTTGGGTCATATATGAGGCTATTTTTGGTCGTTGTTTTGGGCCATTTTTGGTCAATTTTGAGGCCATTTTAGAGTCATTTTTGGGGTGAATTTTTGGTCATTTTATGGCCAGTTTTGTAACCATTTTACGGCCATTTTTGGGTCATTTTTGGATAAATGTTAAGGTCATATTTTGGGGTCATTTTTGGGCCAATTTTTGGGTTATTTTTGGACCATTTCTGGGGCCATTTTTTTGTCAATTTTGCGGCCATTTTTGCGGCCATTTTTGGGTCACTTTTGGGCCAATTTTTGGGTCATTTTTGGACCACTTATGGGGCCATTTTTTTGTCAATTTTGGACTATTTTGGGGCCACTTTGGGGTTCATTTTTGGGGCCACCTTCGGAGCCATTTTGGGCCCATTCTTGGGTCTTTTTTTGGTCATTTTCGGGGCCATTTCTGATTCATTTTCGGGGCCATTTCTTGGCCAATTTTGGGGCCATATTCGGGGGCATATCGTTGCCATTTTTTGGGTCATTTATGGGCCCTTCTTGAGTCTTTTTTGGGATATTTTTTTGGTCATTTTTGGGCTGTTTTTTGGTCATTTTTAGGGCTATTTTTGGGTCATTTTTGGGCCATTTCTGGGTCATTTTTGGGGCTATTTTTAAGCTTTTTTGTGTCATTTTCAGGTTATTTTTGGAGGTATTTTGGGTCTATTTTTGGGCCATTTTTTGTCCAATTTTTACGTCATTTTTGGGTCATTTATGGAGGGATTTTTTGGTCATTTTTTGGTCGTTCATGGGGCCTTTTAGGGGCTATTTTTTGGGCTATTTTTGAGTCATTTTCATGTTATTTTTGCGTCATTTTTTGGTCCATTTTTTTGGTCATTTTTTAGGCCATTTTTGGAGACATTTGGGGCCATTTCTGGGCCATTTTTGGGCCATTTTTCTGTCATTGTTTTGGATCATTTTTAGATCATTTGTGGGCCATTTTTGGGGTTTTTTTGGGGGCTATTTTTTGGTCATTTTTAGGCTATTTTTGGATCATTCTTGGGTCATCTTTGGGTGTGTTTTTGGATGAATTTTTTGGGCATGTTTTGGCAATTTTTAAGCTATTTTGGGGTCACTTTTGGGTCCATTTATGGAGTCATTTTTGGAGTCATTTCTGGGCCATTTTCGGGGCCATTTAGGGCCCATATTTGGGTCAATTTCTGATTCATTTTTGAGTCTATTTTGGGCTTATTTTTGGGTCATTTTTGGGCCATTTTTGGGCTATTTCTTGGTCTTTTTTGCGCCACTATCGGGGCCATTTTTGTGGCCATTTCAGGGCCATTTTTGGGTCATTTACGGGGGAATTTTTGAGGTCATTTTTGGGTCATTTTTGTGGCCTTTTGGGGGCTTTTTTGGGTCATTTCTGGGTCATTTTTGGGTCATCTTTGGGGTAATTTTTGAGTAATTTTTGGGTCGTTTTTGGGGCCTTTTATGGGCTATTATTGAGTCATCTTTAGGGCCATTTCTGTGCCTTTTTGGGTCATTTTTGGGGCCATTTCTCCATCATTTTTGGGGACATTTGTGTGTACATCCGGGCACTGCGGCGGCCATTTTGGTAGTTCGGGACGCAATTGGCATGCGCGAGTACATCCGGCGCACTGCGGCGGCCATTTTTGTAGTTCGGGACCAAGTGCGCATGCGCGGAGTACATCCGGGCACTGCGGCGGCCATTTTGGTAGTTCGGGACCATGTGCGCATGCGCGGAGTACATCCCGGGCACTGCGGCCGCCATCTTGGTAGTTCGGGACCAAGTGCGAATGCGCCGAGTACATAAGGGTACTGCGGCAGCCATTTTGGTAGTTCGGGACCAAGTGCGCATGCGCCGAGTACATCCGGGCACAGCGGCGGCCATTTGGGTAGTTCAGGGCTTACTGAGCATGAGCGGAGTACATCCGGGTACTGCGGCGGCCATTTTAGTAATTCAGGGCCTACTGAGCATGTGCGGAGTACATCCGGGTCCTGCGGAGGCCATTTTGGTAGTTCGGGGCCAAGTGCGCATGCGCCGAGTACATCCGGGTACTGCGGCGGCCATTTTGGTAGTTCGGGACCAAGTGCGCATGCGCCGAGTACATCCGGGCACTGCGGCGGCGATTTTGGTAGTTCGGGACGCATTGCGCATGCGCCGAGTACATCCGGGCACTGCGGCGGCCATTTTGGTAGTTCGGGACCAAGTGCGCATGCGCCGAGTACATCCGGGTACTGCCGCGGCCATTTTGGTATATCGGGACCAAGTGCGCATGCGCCGAGTACATCCGGGCACTGCGGCGGCCATTTTGGTAGTTCGGGACGAAGTGCGCATGGGCCGAGTACATCCGGGCACTGCGGCGGGCCATTCTGGTAGTTCAGGGATTACTGAGCATGCGCGGAGTACAATCGGGTCCTGCGGCGGCGCATTTTGGTAATTCCTAGGGCCTACTGAGCATGCGCGGAGTACATCCGGCACTGGGGCGGCCATTTTGGTAGTTTCGGACCAAAGTGCGATGCGCCGAGTACATCCGGGTACTGCGGCGGCCATTTTGGTAGTTCGGGACCAAGTGCGCATGCGCCGAGTACATCCGGGCACTGCGGCGGCCATTTTGGTAGTTCGGTGACAAGTGCGCATGCGCCGAGTACATCCGGGTACTGCGGCGGCCATTTTGGTAGTTCGGGACCAAGTGCGCATGCGCCGAGTACATCCGGGCACTGCGGCGGCAATTTTGGTAGTTCGGGACCAATAGCGCATGCGCCGAGTACATCCGGGCACTGCGGCGGCCATTTTGGTAGTTCGGGACCAATTGCGCATGCGCCGAGTACATCGGGCACTTCGGCGGCCATTTTGGTAGTTCGCGACCAACTGCGCATGCGCCGAGTACAACCGGGTACTGCGGCGGCCATTTTGGTAGTTCGGGACCAATAGCGCATGCGCCGAGTACATCCAGGCACTGCGGCGGCCATTTTGGTAGTTCGGGACCAAGTGCGCATGCGCCGAGTACATCCGAACACTGCGGGGCCATTTTGGTAGTTCGGGACCAATTGCGCATGCGCCGAGTACATCCGGGCACTGCGGCGGCCATTTTGGTAGTTCGGGACCAAGTGCGCATGCGCCGAGTACATCCGGGTACTGCGGCGGCCATTTTGGTAGTTCGGGACCAAGTGCGCATGCGCCGAGTACATCCGGGCACTGCGGCGGCGATTTTGGTAGTTCGGGACGCATTGCGCATGCGCCGAGTACATCCGGGCACTGCGGCGGCCATTTTGGTAGTTCGGGACCAAGTGCGCATGCGCCGAGTACATCCGGGTACTGCGGCGGCCATTTTGGTAGTTCGGGACCAAGTGCGCAAGCGCGGAGTACATCCGGGCACTGCGGCGGCCATTTTGATAGTTCGGGACGAAGTGCGCATGCGCCGAGTACATCCGGGTACTGCGGCGGCCATTTTGGTAGTTCGAGTCTATTTTGGGCTTAATTTTGGGTCATTTTTGGGTCTTTTTTGGGCAATTTCAGGGGCTATTTTGGAGCCATTTTTGAGCCATTTTTGGATCATTGTTTTTGGCCATTTTTATGTCAATTTTGGGGCCATTTTTGAGCCATTTCTGGGTCATTTTTTGGGGCTGTTTTAAAGGCTATTTTTGGTGCAATTTCTGGGTCATTTATTGGGGATGTTTTGCATCATTTTACAGCCAATTTTGGGTCATTTTTGGGCCATTTTCGGGGCCCTTTTAGGGCCTTTTTTGGGTCATTTTTGAGCCGTTTTTGGGTCTAGTTTTAGGACTATTTCTGGGTGATTTTGGGAGAGCTTTTGGGCCTGTATTTGGGTCAATTTTTGAGTCATTTTTGGGCGATTTATGGGCCATTTTGGGGTGATTTTTGGGTCATTATTTGGGCTATTTTGGGCCTATTTTTCAGTGATTTATAGGCGGAATTTTGGGTTATTTTACGGCCCATTTTGGCTCATTTTGGAGGCCATTTTTAGGGCCATTTTGGGGCTATTTTTGGTTCAATTTTGGGCCAAATTTTGGGTTATTTTTGGACCATTTTGGGGGCCTTTTAGGGGCTATTTTTAGGGCCTTTTAGGGTCTATTTTTTGGGCAATTTTGGGCCATTTTGGGTCATTTTTAGGTCATTTCTTGGGGCTATTTCGAGCCTTGTTTGGGGTCATTTATAGGGGAAATTTTAGATCATTTTATGGCCAATTTTGAGTCTTTTTTAGGGCCATTCTTGGGGCCATTTTTGGGGCCATTTATGGTGCTATTTTGGGATCATTTTGGGTCATTTTTGTGTTTATCTTTCCGTCATTTTTGAGCCATTTTTTGGTAATTTTAGGGCCATTTTTGTGTCATTTAGGGCACTATTTTTGGGCCATTTTGGGGTGATTTTTAGGGCTATTTTTGGGTATTTTTTGAGCCATTTTTGGGGCTATTCTGGGCCTATTTTTGGGTCATTTTTAAGGCCATTTTTAGGGCCATTTTCAGAGCCATTTTGGGCCCACTTTTGAGTCATTTTTTGGTCATTTTTAGGGCCAGTTTTGGGTCAATTTGGGGCCATTTTTGGGTCATTTTTGAGGCCATTTTGGGGCTATTTTTGGGCAATTTTTGGTCATATATTAGGCTATTTTTGGTCGTTGTTTTGGGCCATTTTTTGGTCAATTTTGAGGCCATTTTAGGTCATGTTTTGGGTGAATTTTTGGTCCATTTTATGGCCAGTTTTGTAACATTTTACGGCCATTTTTGGTCATTTTTGATAAATGTTTAAGGTCTATTTTGGGGTCATTTTTTGGGCATTTTGGGGGGTTATTTTTGGACCATTTTCTTGGGCCATTTTTTTTGTCAATTTTGCGCATTTTTTTGCGGTCCATTTTTGGGTCACTTTTGGCCAATTTTGGGGTCATTTTGGACCACTTATGGGGCATTTTTTTTGTCAATTTTGGACTTTTTTGGGGCCACTTTGGGGTTCATTTTTGGGGCCACCTTCGGAGCCATTTTGGGCCCATTCTTGGGTCTTTTTTTGGTCATTTTCGGGGCCATTTCTGATTCATTTTCGGGGCCATTTCTTGGCCAATTTTGGGGCCATATTCGGGGGCATATCGTTGCCATTTTTTTGGGTCATTTATGGGCCCTTCTTGAGTCTTTTTTGGGATATTTTTTTGGTCATTTTTGGGCTGTTTTTTGGTCATTTTTAGGGCTATTTTTGGGTCATTTTTGGGCCATTTCTGGGTCTTTTTTGGGGCTATTTTTAAGCTTTTTTGTGTCATTTTCAGGTTATTTTTGGAGGTATTTTGGGTCTATTTTTGGGCCATTTTTTGTCCAATTTTTTACGTCATTTTTGGGTCATTTATGGAGGGATTTTTTGGTCATTTTTTGGTCGTTCATGGGGCCTTTTAGGGGCTATTTTTTGGGCTATTTTTGAGTCATTTTCATGTTATTTTTGCGTCAATTTTTGGTCCATTTTTTGGTCATTTTTTAGGCAATTTTTGGAGACATTTGGGGCCATTTCTGGGCCATTTTTGGGCCATTTTTCTGTCATTGTTTTGGATCATTTTTAGATCATTTGTGGGCCATTTTTTGGGGTTTTTTTGGGGGCTATTTTTTGGTCATTTTTAGGCTATTTTTGGATCATTCTTGGGTCATCTTTGGGTGTGTTTTTGGATGAATTTTTGGGAATGTTTTGGCAATTTTTAAGCTATTTTGGGGTCAGTTTTGGGTCATTTATGGAGTCATTTTTTTTGGAGTCATTTCTGGCCATTTTCGGGGCATTTAGGGCCGCATATTTGGGTCAATTTCGGTTCATTTTTTGAGTCTATTTTGGGCTTATTTTTGGGGTCATTTTTGGCATTTTTGGGCTATTTCTTGGTCTTTTTTGCGCCATATCGGGCTATTTTTGTGGCATTTTCAGCATTTTTTGGGTCATTTACGGGGATTTTGAGGTCATTTTTGGGTCATTTTTGTGGCCTTTTGGGGCTTTTTTGGGTCATTTCTGGGTCATTTTTGGGTCGTCTTTGGGGCTATTTTTGAGTAATTTTTGGGTCGTTTTTGGGGCCTTTTATGGGCTATTTTTGAGTCATCTTTAGGGCCATTTCTGTGCCTTTTTGGGTCATTTTTGGGGCCATTTCTCCATCATTTTTGGGGACATTTGTGTGTACATCGGGGCACTGCGGCGGCCATTTTGGTAGTTCGGGACCAATTGCGCATGCGCCGAGTACATCCGGGTACTGCGGCGGCCATTCTGGTAGTTCAGGGATTACTGACCATGCGCGGAGTAAATCCGGGTACTGCGGCGGCCATTTTGGTAATTCGAGTCATTTTGGGCTTAATTTTTGGTCATTTTGGGTCTTTTTTTTGCATTTCAGGGTCTATTTTGGGCTTAATTTTGGGTCATTTTTGGGTCTTTTTTGGGCAATTTCAGGGTCTATTTTGGAGCCATTTTTGAGCCATTTTTGGATCATTGTTTTGGGCCATTTTTAGGTCAATTTTGGGGCCATTTTTGAGCCATTTCTGGGTCATTTTTGGGGGCTGTTTTAAAGGCTATTTTTGGTGCAATTTCTGGGTCATTTATTGGGGATGTTTTGCATCATTTTACAGCCAATTTTGGGTCATTTTTGGCCATTTTTGGGGCCCTTTTAGGGCCTTTTTTGGGTCATTTTTGAGCCGTTTTTGGGTCTAGTTTTAGGACTATTTCTGGGTGATTTTCGGAGAGCTTTTGGGCCCGTATTTGGGTCAATTTTTGAGTCATTTTTTGGGGCGATTTATGGGCCATTTTGGGGTGATTTTTGGGTCATTTTTTGGGCTATTTTGGGCCTATTTTTCAGTGATTTATAGGCGGAATTTTGGGTTATTTTACGGCCCATTTTGGCTCATTTTGGAGGCCATTTTTAGGGCCATTTTGGGGCTATTTTTGGGTCAATTTTGGGCCAATTTTTGGGTTATTTTTGGACCATTTTGGGGGCCTTTTAGGGGCTATTTTTAGGGCCTTTTAGGGTCTTTTTTTTGGGCAATTTTGGGGCCATTTTGGGTCATTTTTAGTCATTTCTTGGGGCTATTTCGCGCCTTGTTTGGGGTAATTTATAGGGGAAATTTTAGATCATTTTATGGCCAATTTTGAGTCATTTTTAGGGCCATTCTTGGGGCCATTTTTGGGGCCATTTATGGTGCTATTTTGGGATCATTTTGGGTCATTTTTGTGTTTATCTTTCCGTCATTTTTGAGCCATTTTTGGGTAATTTTAGGGCCATTTTTTTGTCATTTAGGGCACTATTTTTTGGCCATTTTGGGGTGATTTTTAGGGCTATTTTTGGGTAATTTTTGAGCCATTTTTGGGGCTATTCTGGGCCTATTTTTGGGTCATTTTTAAGGCCATTTTTAGGGCCATTTTAAGAGCCATTTTGGGCCCACTTTTGAGTCATTTTTTGGTCATTTTTAGGGCCAGTTTTGGGTCAATTTGGGGCCATTTTTGGGTCATTTTTGAGGCCATTTTGGGGCTATTTTTTGGCCATTTTTGGTCATATATGAGGCTATTTTTGGTCGTTGTTTTGGGCCAAATTTGTTTGGTCAATTTTTGAGGCCATTTTAGAGTCATTTTTGGGGTGTAATTTTTGGTTCATTTTTATGGGCCAGTTTTGTAACCATTTTACGGGGCATTTTGTGGTTGCATTTTTGGATAAATGTTTAGAGGGTTATTTTGGGGTGCTCATTTTTTTGGCAATTTTTTGGGGTTATTTTTGGACGCATTTCTGGGGCCATTTTTTTGTCAATTTGGCGGCCATTTTTGCGGCCATTTTTGGGTCACTTTTGGGCCAATTTTTGGGTCATTTTTGGACCACTTATGGGGCCATTTTTTGTCAATTTTGGACTATTTTGGGGCCACTTTGGGGTTCATTTTTGGGGCCACCTTCGGAGCCATTTTGGGCCCATTCTTGGGGTCTTTTTTTGGTCATTTTCGGGGCCATTTCTGATTCATTTTCGGGGCCATTTCTTGGCCAATTTTGGGGCCATATTCGGGGGCATATCGTTGCATTTTTTTGGGTCATTTATGGGCCCTTCTTGAGTCTTTTTTGGGATATTTTTTTGGTCATTTTTGGGCTGTTTTTTGGTCATTTTTAGGGCTATTTTTGGGTCATTTTTGGGCCATTTCTGGGTCATTTTTGGGGCTATTTTTAAGCTTTTTTTTGTCATTTTCAGGTTATTTTTGGAGGTATTTTGGGTCTATTTTTGGGCCATTTTTTGTCCAATTTTTTACGTCATTTTTGGGTCATTTATGGAGGGATTTTTTGGTCATTTTTTGGTCGTTCATGGGGCCTTTTAGGGGCTATTTTTTGGGCTATTTTTGAGTCATTTTCATGTTATTTTTGCGTCATTTTTTGGTCCAATTTTGGTCATTTTTTAGGCCATTTTTGGAGACATTTGGGGCCATTTCTGGGCCATTTTTGGGCCATTTTTCTGTCATTGTTTTTGATCATTTTTAGATCATTTGTGGGCCATTTTTGGGGTTTTTTTGGGGGCTATTTTTTTGTCATTTTTAGGCTATTTTTGGATCATTCTTGGGTCATCTTTGGGTGTGTTTTTGGATGAATTTTTGGGCATGTTTTGGCAATTTTTAAGCTATTTTGGGTCACTTTTGGGTCCATTTATGGAGTCATTTTTGGAGTCATTTCTGGGCCATTTTCGGGGCCATTTAGGGCCCATAATTGGGTCAATTTCTGATTCATTTTTTGAGTCTATTTTGGGCTTATTTTTGGGTCATTTTTGGGCCATTTTTGGGCTATTTTTTGGTCTTTTTTGCGCCACTATCGGGGCCATTTTTGTGGCCATTTCAGGGCCATTTTTGAGTCATTTACGGGGGAATTTTTGAGGTCATTTTTGGGTCATTTTTGTGGCCTTTTGGGGGCTTTTTTGGGTCATTTCTGGGTCATTTTTGGGTCATCTTTGGGGCTATTTTTGAGTAATTTTTTGGTCGTTTTTGGGGCCTTTTATGGGCTATTTTTTGAGTCATCTTGGGCCATTTTGTGGCTTTTTGGGGTCATTTTGGGGGCCATTTCTCGGCATGCGATTTTTGGGGACACTTTGTGTGAGTACATTCCGGGCACTGCGGCGGCCATGTTTGGTATGCTTCGGGCACCTAATTGCCAGCATGCGCCGAGTACAATCCGGGTACTGCGGCGGCGCATTCTGGTAGTGTCAGGGATTACTTGAGCATGGCGCGGAGTAACATCGGGTACTGCGCGGCGGCTATTTTGGTAATTCAGGGCCTACTGAGGGCATTGCGCGGAGAGTACATCCGGGTACTGCGGCGGCGCATTTTTGGTAACGTGTCGGTCTATTTTGGGCTAATTTTGGGTCGATTTTTGGGTCTTTTTTTTGGGCAATTCAGGGGCTATTTTTGGAGGCCTATTTTTGAGGCCATTTTTGGATCATTGTTTTGGGCCATTTTTTGGGCAATTTTGGGGGGGTGTTCGGCTCCATTTTTGGAGGTCCATTTCTGGGTCATTTTTTGGGGCTGTTTTAACGGCTATTTTTGGTGCAATTTCTGGGTCATTTATTGGGGATGTTTTGCATCATTTTACAGCCAATTTTGGGTCATTTTTGGGCCATTCTTGGGGCCCTTTTAGGGCCTTTTTTTGGTCATTTTTGAGCCGTTTTTTGGTCTAGTTTTAGGACTATTTCTGGGTGATTTTCGGAGAGCTTTTGGGCCCGTATTTGGGTCAATTTTTGAGTCATTTTTGGGCGATTTATGGGCCATTTTGGGGTGATTTTTGGGTCATTTTTTGGGCTAATTTTGGCCTATTTTTCAGTGATTTATAGGCGGAATTTTGGGTTATTTTACGGCCCATTTTGGCTCATTTTGGAGGCCATTTTTAGGGCCATTTTGGGGCTATTTTTGGGTCAATTTTGGGCCAATTTTTTGGTTATTTTTGGACCATTTTGGGGGCCTTTTTGGGGCTATTTTTAGGGCCTTTTAGGGTCTATTTTTTGGGCAATTTTTGGGCCATTTTGGGTCATTTTTAGGTCATTTCTTGGGGCTATTTCGAGCCTTGTTTGGGGTCATTTCTAGGGGAAATTTTAGATCATTTTATGGCCAATTTTGAGTCATTTTTAGGGCCATTCTTGGGGCCATTTTTGGGGCCATTTATGGTGCTATTTTGGGATCATTTTTGGGTCATTTTTGTGTTTATCTTTCCGTCATTTTTGAGCCATTTTTGGGTAATTTTAGGGCCATTTTTGTGTCATTTAGGGCACTATTTTTGGGCCATTTTGGGGTGATTTTTAGGGCTATTTTTGGGTAATTTTTGAGCCATTTTTGGGGCTATTCTGGGCCTATTTTTGGGTCATTTTTAAGGCCATTTTTAGGGCCATTTTCAAAGCCATTTTGGGCCCACTTTTGAGTCATTTTTTGGTCATTTTTAGGGCCAGTTTTGGGTCAATTTGGGGCCATTTTTGGGTCATTTTTGAGGCCATTTTGGGGCTATTTTTGGGCCATTTTGGGTCATATATGAGGCTATTTTTGGTCGTTGTTTTGGGCCATTTTTGGTCAATTTTGAGGCCATTTTAGAGTCATTTTTTGGGTGAATTTTTGGTCATTTTATGGCGCTAGTTTTTGTACATTTTTACGGCCATTTTTTGGTCATTTTTGGATAAATGTTAAGGTCTATTTTGGGGTCATTTTTGGGCCAATTTTTGGGTTATTTTTGGACCATTTCTGGGGCCATTTTTTTGTCAATTTTGCGGCCATTTTTGCGGCCATTTTTGGGTCACTTTTGGGCCAATTTTTGGGTCATTTTTGGACCACTTATGGGGCCATTTTTTTGTCAATTTTGGACTATTTTGGGGCCACTTTGGGGTTCATTTTTGGGGCCACCTTCGGAGCCATTTTGGGCCCATTCTTGGGTCTTTTTTTGGTCATTTTCGGGGCCATTTCTGATTCATTTTCGGGGCCATTTCTTGGCCAATTTTGGGGCCATATTCGGGGGCATATCGTTGCCATTTTTTGGGTCATTTATGGGCCCTTCTTGAGTCTTTTTTGGGATATTTTTTTGGTCATTTTTGGGCTGTTTTTTGGTCATTTTTAGGGCTATTTTTGGGTCATTTTTGGGCCATTTCTGGGTCATTTTTGGGGCTATTTTTAAGCTTTTTTGTGTCATTTTCAGGTTATTTTTGGAGGTATTTTGGGTCTATTTTTGGGCCATTTTTTGTCCAATTTTTACGTCATTTTTGGGTCATTTATGGAGGGATTTTTTGGTCATTTTTTGGTCGTTCATGGGGCCTTTTAGGGGCTATTTTTTGGGCTATTTTTGAGTCATTTTCATGTTATTTTTGCGTCATTTTTTGGTCCATTTTTTGGTCATTTTTTAGGCCATTTTTGGAGACATTTGGGGCCATTTCTGGGCCATTTTTGGGCCATTTTTCTGTCATTGTTTTGGATCATTTTTAGATCATTTGTGGGCAATTTTTGGGGTTTTTTTGGGGGCTATTTTTTGGTCATTTTTAGGCTATTTTTGGATCATTCTTGGGTCATCTTTGGGTGTGTTTTTGGATGAATTTTTGGGCATGTTTTGGCAATTTTTAAGCTATTTTGGGGTCACTTTTGGGTCCATTTATGGAGTCATTTTTGGAGTCATTTCTGGGCCATTTTCGGGGCCATTTAGGGCCCATATTTGGGTCAATTTCTGATTCATTTTTTGAGTCTATTTTGGGCTTATTTTTGGGTCATTTTTGGGCCATTTTTGGGCTATTTCTTGGTCTTTTTTGCGCCACTATCGGGGCCATTTTTGTGGCCATTTCAGGGCCATTTTTGGGTCATTTACGGGGGAATTTTTGAGGTCATTTTTGGGTCATTTTTGTGGCCTTTTGGGGGCTTTTTTGGGTCATTTCTGGGTCATTTTTGGGTCATCTTTGGGGCTATTTTTGAGTAATTTTTGGGTCGTTTTTGGGGCCTTTTATGGGCTATTTTTGAGTCATCTTTAGGGCCATTTCTGTGCCTTTTTGGGTCATTTTTGGGGCCATTTCTCCATCATTTTTGGGGACATTTGTGTGTACATCCGGGCACTGCGGCGGCCATTTTGGTAGTTCGGGACCAATTGCGCATGCGCCGAGTACATCCGGGTACTGCGGCGGCCATTCTGGTAGTTTCGGTGACCAATTTGCGCATGCCCGCGGAGTAGCATCGCGGGCTACTGCGGCGGCCATTTTATTGGGTAGTGTCGGGACCAATTGCGCTGGCACCCGAGTAGCATCGCGGGCACTGCGGCGGGCCATTTTTGGGTAGTTCGGAACATATTGCGCATGCGCGCGAGTACATCCGGGTACTTTTGCGGCGGCCATTTTGGTAGTTCGGGACCGAAGTGCGGAATGCGCCGAGTTACATCCGGGCACAGCGGGGCGGCGCATTTTCTGTAAGTTCGGGCCAAGTGCGGGCATGTGCGGAGTACATTCCGGGCACTGGCGGCGGCCATTTGGGTAGTTTCGGTGAGCGCGCAGAAAAAGAATTGCGGCATGGGCCGAGTTACAATCCGGGCACTGCGGCGGCGCCATTTTGGTGGTTCGGGACTATTGCGATGACGCCGAGTACATCCGGGTACTGCGGCGGCCACTTTTTGGGGTAGTTTGGGACCAAGTGCGCATGCGCCGAGTACATCCGGGTACTGCGGCGGCCATTTTGGCGTCTAGAAATGTTCTGCGCATGCGCCGAGTCAATCCGGGCACTGCGGCAGCCATATTGGAGTCCGGAGGCGTAGTACGCATGTGCGGAGTACATCCGGGCACTGCGGCGGCCATTTTGGTAGTTCGGGACAATGTGCCGCATGCGCCGAGTACATCCGGGTACTGCGGCGGCCTTTTTGGTAGTTCGAGTCTATTTTGGGCTTAATTTTGGGTCATTTTTGGGTCTTTTTTGGGCTATTTCAGGGGCTATTTTGGAGCCATTTTTGAGCCATTTTTGGATCATTGTTTTGGGCCATTTTTAGGTCAATTTTGGGGCATTTTTTGAGCCATTTCTGGGTCATTTTTTGGGGCTGTTTTAAAGGCTATTTTTGGTGCAATTTCTGGGTCATTTATTGGGGATGTTTTGCATCATTTTACAGCCAATTTTGGGTCATTTTTGGGCCATTTTTGGGGCCCTTTTAGGGCCTTTTTTGGGTCATTTTTGAGCCGGTTTTGGGTCTAGTTTTAGGACTATTTCGGGGTGATTTTCGGAGAGCTTTTGGGCCCGTATTTGGGTCATTTTTTGAGTCATTTTTGGGCGATTTATGGGCCATTTTGGGGTGATTTTTGGGTCATTTTTTGGGCTATTTTGGGCCTATTTTTCAGTGATTTTTAGGCGGAATTTTGGGTTATTTTTCGGCCCATTTTGGCTCATTTTGGAGGCCATTTTTAGGGCCATTTTGGGGCTATTTTTGGGTCAATTTTGGGCCAATTTTTGGGTTATTTTTGGACCATTTTGGGGGCCTTTTAGGGGCTATTTTAGGGCCTTTTAGGGTCTATTTTTTGGGCAATTTTTGGGCCATTTTGGGTCATTTTTAGGTCATTTCTTGGGGCTATTTCGAGCCTTGTTTGGGGTCATTTATAGGGGAAATTTTAGATCATTTTATGGCCAATTTTGAGTCATTTTTAGGGCCATTCTTGGGGCCATTTTTGGGGCCATTTATGGTGCTATTTTGGGATCATTTTGGGTCATTTTTGTGTTTATCTTTCCGTCATTTTTGAGCCATTTTTGGGTAATTTTAGGGCCATTTTTGTGTCATTTAGGGCACTATTTTTGGGCCATTTTGGGGTGATTTTTAGGGCTATTTTTGGGTAATTTTTGAGCCATTTTTGGGGCTATTCTGGGCCTATTTTTGGGTCATTTTTAAGGCCATTTTTAGGGCCATTTTCAGAGCCATTTTGGGCCCACTTTTGAGTCATTTTTTTGGTCATTTTTAAGGGCCAGTTTTTGGGTCAATTTGGGGCCATTTTTGGGTCATTTTTGAGGCCATTTTGGGGCTATTTTTGGGCCATTTTGGGTCATATATGAGGCTATTTTTGGTCGTTGTTTTGGGCCATTTTTGGTCAATTTTGAGGCCATTTTAGAGTCATTTTTGGGGTGAATTTTTGGTCATTTTATGGCCAGTTTTGTAACCATTTTACGGCCATTTTTGGGTCATTTTTGGATAAATGTTAAGGTCTATTTTGGGGTCATTTTTGGGCCAATTTTTGGGTTATTTTTGGACCATTTCTGGGGCCATTTTTTTGTCAATTTTGCGGCCATTTTTGCGGCCATTTTTGGGTCACTTTTGGGCCAATTTTTGGGTCATTTTTGGACCACTTATGGGGCCATTTTTTTGTCAATTTTGGACTATTTTGGGGCCACTTTGGGGTTCATTTTTGGGGCCACCTTCGGAGCCATTTTGGGCCCATTCTTGGGTCTTTTTTTGGTCATTTTCGGGGCCATTTCTGATTCATTTTCGGGGCCATTTCTTGGCCAATTTTGGGGCCATATTCGGGGGCATATCGTTGCCATTTTTTGGGTCATTTATGGGCCCTTCTTGAGTCTTTTTTGGGATATTTTTTTGGTCATTTTTGGGCTGTTTTTTGGTCATTTTTAGGGCTATTTTTGGGTCATTTTTGGGCCATTTCTGGGTCATTTTTGGGGCTATTTTTAAGCTTTTTTGTGTCATTTTCAGGTTATTTTTGGAGGTATTTTGGGTCTATTTTTGGGCCATTTTTTGTCCAATTTTTACGTCATTTTTGGGTCATTTATGGAGGGATTTTTTGGTCATTTTTTGGTCGTTCATGGGGCCTTTTAGGGGCTATTTTTTGGGCTATTTTTGAGTCATTTTCATGTTATTTTTGCGTCATTTTTTGGTCCATTTTTTGGTCATTTTTTAGGCCATTTTTGGAGACATTTGGGGCCATTTCTGGGCCATTTTTGGGCCATTTTTCTGTCATTGTTTTGGATCATTTTTAGATCATTTGTGGGCCATTTTTGGGGTTTTTTTGGGGGCTATTTTTTGGTCATTTTTAGGCTATTTTTGGATCATTCTTGGGTCATCTTTGGGTGTGTTTTTGGATGAATTTTTGGGCATGTTTTGGCAATTTTTAAGCTATTTTGGGGTCACTTTTGGGTCCATTTATGGAGTCATTTTTGGAGTCATTTCTGGGCCATTTTCGGGGCCATTTAGGGCCCATATTTGGGTCAATTTCTGATTCATTTTTTGAGTCTATTTTGGGCTTATTTTTGGGTCATTTTTGGGCATTTTTTGGGCTATTTCTTGGTCTTTTTTGCGCCACTATCGGGGCCATTTTTGTGGCCATTTCAGGGCCATTTTTGGGTCATTTACGGGGGAATTTTTGAGGTCATTTTTGGGTCATTTTTGTGGCCTTTTGGGGGCTTTTTTGGGTCATTTCTGGGTCATTTTTGGGTCATCTTTGGGGCTATTTTTGAGTATTTTTGGGGTCGTTTTTGGGGCCTTTTATGGGCTATTTTTGAGTCATCTTTAGGGCCATTTCTGTGCCTTTTTGGGTCATTTTTGGGGCCATTTCTCCATCATTTTTGGGGACATTTGTGTGTACATCCGGGCACTGCGGCGGCCATTTTGGTAGTTCAGGGCCTACTGAGCATGCGGGAGTAATCGTTTGGTTCTGAGGGCGGCATTTGGTAGTTCGGGACCAATTGCGCATCGCGCGAGTACATCCGGGTACTGCGGCGGCCATTTTGCGTAGTTCGGGAGCCAAGTGGCATCGCGCCTGAGGTAGCATCGCGGGCACTGGGGCGGCCTTTTGGTTAGTTCGGGACCAATTGGGCATGCGCCGAGTACATCCGGGCATTGCGGCGGCCATTTTGGTAGTTCGGGAACAACTGCGCATGCGCCGAGTACATTTGGGCACTGCGGGGGCCATCTTGGTAGTTCGGGACCAAGTGCGCATGCGCCGAGTACATCCGGGCACTGCGGCGGCCATTTTGGTAGGTCGGGTCCAATTGCGCATGCGCCGAGTACATCCGGGCACTGCGGCGGCCATTTTGGTAGTTCGGGACCATTGCGCATGCGCCGAGTACATCCGGGTACTGCGGCGGCCATTTTGGTAGTTCAGGGCTTACTGAGCATGCGCCGAGTACATCCGGGCACTTCGGCGGCCATTTTGGTAGTTCGGGAAATTTGGCGCATGCGCGCCGAGTACATCCGGGCACTGCGGCGGCCATTTTGGTAGTTCGGGAACAAGGTGCGCATGGCGCGAGTACATCCGGGCACTGCGGCCGGCATTTTGGGTGTTCGGGACAAAGTGGCGGCATGCGCCGAGTACATCCGGGCATTGCGGCGGCCATTTTTGGTAGTTCGGGACCAATCGCGCATGCGCGGAGTACATCCGGTACTTGCGGCGGCATTTTTGGTAGTTCCGGGAACCCAGTGCCGCATAGGCGCCGAGTACATCCGGGTACATGCCGGGGCGCCTTTTGGAAGTTCGGGACCAAGTGCGCATGCGCCGAGTACATCCGGGTACTGCGGCGGCCATTTTGGTAGTTCGAGTCTATTTTGGGCTTAATTTTGGGTCATTTTTGGGTTTTTTTGGGCAATTTCAGGGGCTATTTTGGAGCCATTTTTGAGCCATTTTTGGATCATTGTTTTGGGCCATTTTTAGGTCAATTTTGGGGCCATTTTTGAGCAATTTCTGGGTCATTTTTTGGGGATGTTTTAAAGGCTATTTTTGGTGCAATTTCTGGGTCATTTATTGGGGATGTTTTGCATCATTTTACAGCCATTTTTGGGTCATTTTTGGGCCATTCTTGGGGCCCTTTTAGGGCCTTTTTTGGGTCATTTTTGAGCCGTTTTTGGGTCTAGTTTTAGGACTATTTCTGGGTGATTTTCGGAGAGCTTTTGGGCCCGTATTTGGGTCAAATTTTGAGTCATTTTTGGGCGATTTCTGGGCCATTTTGGGGTGATTTTTGGGTCATTTTTTGGGCTATTTTGGGCCTATTTTTCAGTGATTTATAGGCGTAATTTTGGGTTATTTTACGGCCCATTTTGGCTCATTTTGGAGGCCATTTTTAGGGCCATTTTGGGGCTATTTTTGGGTCAATTTTGGGCCAATTTTTGGGTTATTTTTGGACCATTTTGGGGGCCTTTTAGGGGCTATTTTTAGGGCCTTTTAAGGTCTATTTTTTGGGCAATTTTTGGGCCATTTTGGGTCATTTTTTGGGTCTCTTGGCTACTTCGGCGCTTTGTTTGGGGGTCATTTATGGGAAATTTTAAGATTCATTTTTTAACATGGGCCGCAATTTTGAGTCATTTAAGGGCCTTCTTGGGGCCATTTTTTTGGGGCATTTATGTGCTTATTTGGGATCCTTTTGGGTCATTTTGTGTTTTATTCTTCGTCATTTTTGAAGGCATTTTTGGGTAATTTTAGGGCCATTTTTGTGTCATTTAGGGCACTATTTTTGGGCCATTTTGGGGTGATTTTTAGGGCTATTTTTGGGTAATTTTTGAGCCATTTTGGGGGCTATTCTGGGCCTATTTTTGGGTCATTTTTAAGGCCATTTTTAGGGCCATTTTCAGAGCCATTTTGGGCCCACTTTTGAGTCATTTTTTGGTCATTTTTAGGGCCAGTTTTGGGTCAATTTGGGGCCATTTTTGGGTCATTTTTGAGGCCATTTGGGGGCTATTTTTGGGCCATTTTGGGTCATATATGAGGCTATTTTTGGTCGTTGTTTTGGGCCATTTTTGGTCAATTTTGAGGCCATTTTAGAGTCATTTTTGGGGTGAATTTTTGGTCATTTTATGGCCAGTTTTGTAACCATTTTACGGCCATTTTTGGGTCATTTTTGGATAAATGTTAAGGTCTATTTTGGGGTCATTTTTGGGCCAATTTTTGGGTTATTTTTGGACCATTTCTGGGGCCATTTTTTTGTCAATTTTGCGGCCATTTTTGCGGCCATTTTTGGGTCACTTTTGGGCCAATTTTTGGGTCATTTTTGGACCACTTATGGGGCCATTTTTTTGTCAATTTTGGACTATTTTGGGGCCACTTTGGGGTTCATTTTTGGGGCCACCTTCGGAGCCATTTTGGGCCCATTCTTGGGTCTTTTTTTGGTCATTTTCGGGGCCATTTCTGATTCATTTTCGGGGCCATTTCTTGGCCAATTTTGGGGCCATATTCGGGGGCATATCGTTGCCATTTTTTGGGTCATTTATGGGCCCTTCTTGAGTCTTTTTTGGGATATTTTTTTGGTCATTTTTGGGCTGTTTTTTGGTCATTTTTAGGGCTATTTTTGGGTCATTTTTGGGCCATTTCTGGGTCATTTTTGGGGCTATTTTTAAGCTTTTTTGTGTCATTTTCAGGTTATTTTTGGAGGTATTTTGGGTCTATTTTTGGGCCATTTTTTGTCCAATTTTTACGTCATTTTTGGGTCATTTATGGAGGGATTTTTTGGTCATTTTTTGGTCGTTCATGGGGCCTTTTAGGGGCTATTTTTTGGGCTATTTTTGAGTCATTTTCATGTTATTTTTGCGTCATTTTTTGGTCCATTTTTTGGTCATTTTTTAGGCCATTTTTTGAGACATTTGGGGCAATTTCTGGGCCATTTTTGGGCCATTTTTCTGTCATTGTTTTGGATCATTTTTAGATCATTTGTGGGCCATTTTTGGGGTTTTTTTGGGGGCTATTTTTTGGTCATTTTTAGGCTATTTTTGGATCATTCTTGGGTCATCTTTGGGTGTGTTTTTGGATGAATTTTTGGGCATGTTTTGGCAATTTTTAAGCTATTTTGGGGTCACTTTTGGGTCCATTTATGGAGTCATTTTTGGAGTCATTTCTGGGCCATTTTCGGGGCCATTTAGGGCCCATATTTGGGTCATTTTCTGATTCATTTTTTGAGTCTATTTTGGGCTTATTTTTGGGTCATTTTTGGGCCATTTTTGGGCTATTTCTTGGTCTTTTTTGCGCCACTATCGGGGCCATTTTTGTGGCCATTTCAGGGCCATTTTTGGGTCATTTACGGGGGATTTTTTGAGGTCATTTTTGGGTCATTTTTGTGGCCTTTTGGGTGCTTTTTTGGGTCATTTCTGGGTCATTTTTGGGTCATCTTTGGGGCTATTTTTGAGTAATTTTTGGGTCGTTTTTGGGGGGCTTTTATGGCCTATTTTGGAGTCCTTTTAGGGCCATTTTCTGTGCATTTGTTTTTTTTTTTTTGTTTTTTTTTTGGGTCATTTTTGGGCGCATTTTCTCGCTCATTTTTTGGGGACATTTGTGTGTACATCCGGGCACTGCGGCTACCATTTTGGAAGTTCGGGACGCAATTGCGCATGCGCCGAGTACACCTGGGTACTGCGGCGGCCATTTTGGGAGTTCAGGGCTTACTGAGCATGCGCGGAGTACATCCGGGTACTGCGGCGGCCATTTTGGTAATTCAGGGCCTACTGAGCATGCGCGGAGTACATCCGGGTCCTGCGGCGGCCATTTTGGTAGTTCGAGTCTATTTTTGGCTTAATTTTGGGTCATTTTTGGGTCTTTTTTGGGCAATTTCAGGGGCTATTTTGGAGCCATTTTTGAGCCATTTTTGGATCATTGTTTTGGGCCATTTTTAGGTCAATTTTGGGGCCATTTTTGAGCCATTTCTGGGTCATTTTTTGGGGCTGTTTTAAAGGCTATTTTTGGTGCAATTTCTGGGTCATTTATTGGGGATGTTTTGCATCATTTTACAGCCAATTTTGGGTCATTTTTGGGCCATTTTTGGGGCCCTTTTAGGGCCTTTTTTGGGTCATTTTTGAGCCGTTTTTGGGTCTAGTTTTAGGACTATTTCTGGGTGATTTTCGGAGAGCTTTTGGGCCCGTATTTGGGTCAATTTTTGAGTCATTTTTGGGCGATTTATGGGCCATTTTGGGGTGATTTTTGGGTCATTTTTTGGGCTATTTTGGGCCTATTTTTCAGTGATTTATAGGCGGAATTTTGGGTTATTTTACGGCCCATTTTGGCTCATTTTGGAGGCCATTTTTAGGGCCATTTTGGGGCTATTTTTGGGTCAATTTTGGGCCAATTTTTGGGTTATTTTTGGACCATTTTGGGGGCCTTTTAGGGGCTATTTTTAGGGCCTTTTAGGGTCTATTTTTTGGGCAATTTTTGGGCCATTTTGGGTCATTTTTAGGTCATTTCTTGGGGCTATTTCGAGCCTTGTTTGGGGTCATTTATAGGGGAAATTTTAGATCATTTTATGGCCAATTTTGAGTCATTTTTAGGGCCATTCTTGGGGCCATTTTTGGGGCCATTTATGGTGCTATTTTGGGATCATTTTGGGTCATTTTTGTGTTTATCTTTCCGTCATTTTTGAGCCATTTTTGGGTAATTTTAGGGCCATTTTTGTGTCATTTAGGGCACTATTTTTGGGCCATTTTGGGGTGATTTTTAGGGCTATTTTTGGGTAATTTTTGAGCCATTTTTGGGGCTATTCTGGGCCTATTTTTGGGTCATTTTTAAGGCCATTTTTAGGGCCATTTCAGAGCCATTTTGGGCCCACTTTTGAGTCATTTTTTGGTCATTTTTAGGGCCAGTTTTGGGTCAATTTGGGGCCATTTTTGGGTCATTTTTGAGGCCATTTTGGGGCTATTTTTGGGCCATTTTGGGTCATATATGAGGCTATTTTTGGTCGTTGTTTTGGGCCATTTTTGGTCAATTTTGAGGCCATTTTAGAGTCATTTTTGGGGTGAATTTTTGGTCATTTTATGGCCAGTTTTGTAACCATTTTACGGCCATTTTTGGGTCATTTTTGGATAAATGTTAAGGTCTATTTTGGGGTCATTTTTGGGCCAATTTTTGGGTTATTTTTGGACCATTTCTGGGGCCATTTTTTTGTCAATTTTGCGGCCATTTTTGCGGCCATTTTTGGGTCACTTTTGGGCCAATTTTTGGGTCATTTTTGGACCACTTATGGGGCCATTTTTTTGTCAATTTTGGACAATTTTGGGGCCACTTTGGGGTTCATTTTTGGGGCCACCTTCGGAGCCATTTTGGGCCCATTCTTGGGTCTTTTTTTGGTCATTTTCGGGGCCATTTCTGATTCATTTTCGGGGCCATTTCTTGGCCAATTTTGGGGCCATATTCGGGGGCATATCGTTGCCATTTTTTGGGTCATTTATGGGCCCTTCTTGAGTCTTTTTTGGGATATTTTTTTGGTCATTTTTGGGCTGTTTTTTGGTCATTTTTAGGGCTATTTTTGGGTCATTTTTGGGCCATTTCTGGGTCATTTTTGGGGCTATTTTTAAGCTTTTTTGTGTCATTTTCAGGTTATTTTTGGAGGTATTTTGGGTCTATTTTTGGGCCATTTTTTGTCCAATTTTTACGTCATTTTTGGGTCATTTATGGAGGGATTTTTTGGTCATTTTTTGGTCGTTCATGGGGCCTTTTAGGGGCTATTTTTTTGGGCTATTTTTGAGTCATTTTCATGTTATTTTTGCGTCATTTTTTGGTCCATTTTTTTGGTCATTTTTTAGGCCATTTTTGGAGACATTTGGGGCCATTTCTGGGCCATTTTTGGGCCATTTTTCTGTCATTGTTTTGGATCATTTTT
>JAVTVJ010004180.1:0-20401 GCA_034509425.1 Eopsaltria australis
GGGAGGGGGCACCCAGGAAAAGCCCAGGGGACACCCAGCTGAACCTGAGCCAGCCGGGATCGTGCCAGGACCCTCAGCTCCATCCCAGGATTAGGTGACCAGCACTGGCTTGAGCACCCTTGGGCATTTGTAGCTGGGACAGGGGCTCCCAGCACAGCAGACTGGGATGGACTGGGCAGAGACCAGCATGGTGCTGCCACGGCACTGGAGGAGTTGGCATCGCTCAGGTAGGGCATGGCCGGAGGCTGCAGCAGGTGACCCCGGGGGTCCCATGGGACCTGTGGCACACAGGGGTGTCCCCAGAGTGGCACGGGGAGGAGGGAGTGCCCCCTGCCCACTCACCATCTCATACTCTCCAGCCTCATAACCTGTCGTCCGTGTCCGGCCAATGCGGTCAGAGAAATCTGGAAGGGGCAGAGCCAGGTGTGACCCAGCACAGCATGGGGGGCTCAGCCCCCCAGGGCTCCCCTGGCCTGTCCCGAGCCTGCCCAGCCCCTCCTGGCCCCCTGAGCTCCCCAGCTCACCCACACCCTCGGTGCCCAGGCGCTTGTCCCGGAACTTCTCGTAGGCAGCGTTGGGGTTGATGATCAGGTGCTCCACGCTGGTGCTGCTCAGCTCCTCCTGCACACGGAGCCACATCAGGGACAGGGACAGGGACACGGAGCTCCCCAGACTGCCACCACCACCCCCCAGCACAGACAGGGGTGGGCATGAGGGGGCCCCAGGGCTGCTGCCACCCCCAGCTCACGGCGTGGGCAGGGATGGAGGGGTGGTGGCCTGGTCCTCCCCAGGACACAGGCGCAGACCCCCAGTGCGGCGCCCAGTGATGGCTGTGCTGGCAGCGATGTGGCAGGTCCCCACGGCTCCAGGGAGGGGACATCACACCCCCAGACTGGCCTGGCCCTGTGGGGAGGTACTCCTCAAGGGTCTGGAGTGGGGACCTTGGACCCTTGGCCCAGTGTGGGGACATCAGACCCTGGCTTGGCCCAGCATCGTGACGCTGGGCCCCTGGTCTGGCCCAGCCCAGTAGGCAGGGACCCCCCAAGGGCCATGTCGAGACTTGAGACCCCTGGCCTGGCCTGGTCTAGCTCAGGGACCCCCAAGGTTCAGCCTACCCCGAACTGTGGAACGTTCCAGTAGCCCCTGGCCAGAACCAGGACCCATCACTGGTCCCTCCAGGGTGACCCCTGGCCCCGTGGGACTGTCACTGTCCCCCAGCTGCAATTTCACAGGACAACCTCTTCCCCAGGGTGACCCCTGGCCCCTTGAGGCTGTCACTGCCCCCTGGCTGCTTTTCGGGCTGATCCCCCCCAGCGGGGCAGTGGGGGATGTAGGACCCCAGACCCCCAGACCAAGGGGCCGTGCCCCATGCCAGGCAGGGTGGGCACAGCCGGTGTGCCCGGGCTCCCCTTGCCCCCTGCTGCCATCAAGGGGGTCCCCAGCTCAGCAGGACTCTGGGGGGGACCAAAAGGACCCCCCTGTGGCCCCTCTGCAGCCCCTCCCGGCTGTGGTGTGGGCGGTTTCAGGGAGCCCTGGTTTGCTGCGGGCAGTGAGAGCGGCGGGAGCAGCGCTGGCAGCGTTAGGGGGCTGCGGTGGGTGGCAGCGGGTGACAGTGCCTGAGGGACAGTGACAGCGGCCGGGAGATGGGCGCTTACCAGCTCCTGGCGTTTCCCAGAGGTGAGAAAGTCAGAGCAAGGTTAGAGAGGGGAGAGAGAGACAAAATCCGCGTTAGAAGGTCCGGCCGGCGCCCGCCGCCCCCCGAGGGCTGGGGACCCCTGCGGGATGGGCACCCCTGCGGGACAGAGAACCCCATGGGATGGGGACCCCCGAGGGGCAGTGGGACAGACCCGGGGCAGCCAGGGATGGGGGCAGCAGTGCCCTGGAGGGGAGCAGGATGTGGCCAGAGTTTTGGGGGCTCACACCATAACTCCCCCCAGGAGCTCCGGCTCTTCCCCGGGGGGAATGTGAGTGGAGCCAGGGGCTCCCCCACAGGACCCCAACACTCAGTGGGTCCCCAGGGCCTCCGGAGAGCCTGGGGGGGCTCTGAAGGGGCCTGAGCTGCTCCAGCCCAGCAGCTGCCCCATGCAGTGCTGGCACCAGCGAGGGAGCTCAGCATGGCCCCTCCATGCCCAGGCGGTGTCCCCAGGGCAATGAGACCCAGCCAGGGGGTCCTGGGGGGTGCCGGGGGTCCCAAGGCCGGGTGGGCAGTGCAGGCAGCAGGCAGAGGATGCAGAGGGCAAGGCAGAGCGGGGGGACAGAGCAGGGTACCCCAAAACCCCCAGCACAGCAGGGGGACTCCTGAGGGGACCCCCATGCACATGCAGCAGTGCCCCCCCATGCACCCCAAAGCAGGGCCGCGCTTACTTGTGCAAACTGAGTCCAGGCCAGGCGGGAGCGGGGGGGAAGCGGGGGGAGCCCTGGTCAGTTTGGGGGGCTCCCCAAGGGGGAGGAGGGACCCCTCAACACTCCAGAGCTGGTGAAGGGCTCCCCTAGGCAGGGGGGCTTAGGACCCCCCATCCCTCACCTCCCACCACAGTAGGGGCAACACGTCACCTCACAGTTTTGGGTCCACTTTAGGCTCAAACCCCTGTTTCAGTCCATCCTGCTGCTCTGGCTCTCACAGGGGTGGTCTCTTTGCCCCCCTCAGGATCTGGGGGTGCCTGGTGGGCCCCTGCTCCACGCCAGGGAGCTGTGCCAATCTCCTGAACCCCAAAAACACCAGCGGCACCGAGGGTAAAGGGTGGCTGCACCCCCAAGGCCTGGCACCCCTTCACTAGCTTGGGGGGCACCGAGTCACCCCTCAGGCTGTGAGCCCTGAACCCCCATTGTCCTCCCCAGCACATCTGGGGGTCACCCCACACCCCTGGGGGTCCTTTGGACTGTGCAGCCTCAAGGACAGAGCCCCGTGTGCCCCCATCCCCGAGGGTCCCTCACGCCCCTTGAGGACAGAATCAAGTGTCACCCCCTGGGCCCTGGGGATCCTTGGGGTCCCTCAATGATGGCCCTCTGTGTCACTCCACGCTCGGGGGATTGCCTGAGCCCCACAAGGATGGACCCCCCCTCACTCCACACTGAAGTCCCTGCACAGCTGCCCCCCAAGAATGGCCTTAGCCCAGGCCTGGGGACCTCCCCACTACTCAGAGCAGGTTCAGGGGGTCCCCCCTGTTCCCCTTGGGGTGGGGTTGGGGAACTGGCAGCCCCCTTCCTCCTGGCTCATGGACAGCAACACAGGGGACACCCACCCTGTGTGGGGGACACAGTGTCCTGCTGTCCCCTTCCTGCCCCAAAGCACGGGCAGGGTGCCGTGAGGGGATGGGGGGCTACCTGCCACATAGGGGACATTGTCACCGTGGGGGAACACTGTCCCTGTGGGGGACACTGTCACTGTGGGGGTGATGTGTCGCTGTGGGGGATGTGGTGCTGCTGGGTGCGTGGAGGGGGGAGCTGGTTCCCTGCCATGGTGCTGATCCTGGGGGGGCCAGAGGGGCTGGGGGGTCCCGGGGGGTCCTGGGGGTCCAGTCCAGCTGCTGCTCCCCCCACCGGCCGGGCCTTACCGCCTCGAACTCGGCCTGGTCGTCCTCGGGCAGGTCACTGGTCTCGTACACGTCGGGCTCGTTCCGGGCCTGTGGCACCAGGGGCTGTGCTGGGACCCCCACCCAGCCCCGACCCCCCGGCAGCCCCCCGTTCCCCACACCCCCTCCCCACGGACATCTCTGATGTGCCACATCTCCCTCTGGACATCCCAATGCCCCCACACCCCTTGCAGGCTGCCCCCATTCCCCCAGCAGCCTTTCAAACACCCCAGTGTCCTCCCAACACCCCGACCCACTGCCCCTGTCCCCTGAGCTCCCTCCAGCTCTGTGTCCCAATTGTCACAGTTGCCCCAAGCACCCGGGGTGCTCCCATCCCCCCAGGGATCCGTGTTCCCCCCCCAGACAGGCCCTCCCTGGCCCCTGCCTCACCCAGAGCTCCCTGGCACCCCAGCTCCCTCCCATTCCTACAGACACCCCAAATGTTGCCGACCCCCACAGCCCCTGACCCCTCAGCTCACCCCCAGAAACGTTCTCAGAAACCTACAGCCCCTCAGATCCCCCAAATCCCCCTGGTCTCCAGACCCCGTCAGTCATCCCAATCTCAGACACTCCAAAATCCCCCCCACCCCCTCAGCCCCTGACCCCCTCAGGCCCCCCCAGTGCCCTCGGACCCCTCCAGGACCCCTGACCTCCCCAATACCCTCAGATCCCCCCGATCTCCTCGGCCCCCCTTGGACCCCTTCAGCCCCCGGCAGTGCCCACGGATCCATAAATTCCCGCAGATTCCCCCCGGCTCCTCTCACCGTCCTGAGCCAGCCCCAGCACCCTCAGATCCCCTTGACCCGCTCTGGCTCCTCGGACCCTCTCAGAGCCGCCCTTCTCCGACCTCCTCAGTCCCCCCATGTCCCGCTGGTCCCCTCACTGTCCCGAGAGCCCCTGACCCCTCAGATCCCCGCAGTTCCCTCACCCGCTCCCAGGGCCCTGATCCCGCTTGACTCCCCCGATCCCCTCAGACCCCTCAGCACCGCGTCAGGCCCCCCGAGCCCCCTGATCCCCCTGATCCCCCGAGCCCCCTGACCCCCCGAGCCCCCTGACCCCCCGAGCCCCCTGATCCCCCGAACCCCTGATCCCTCCCGAGCCCCGACCCTCGAGCCCCTGATCCCCAGCCCCCTATCCCTCCACCTCCATGCACCGCAGTCAGCCCCCAGCCGCCTGATCCCCCCAGCCCCCTGACCCCGAGCCCCCTGAACCCCCCGAGCCCCCTGATCCCCCCGGCCCTCCCTGATTCCCTCAGATCCCCCTCAGATCCCCCCGATCCTCCCTGATCCCCTCAGCCCTCCCGAACCCCTCAGACCCCTCAGAGCCCCCAGGCCCTCCCGATCCCCTCTGCACCCCCTCAGATCCCCCCTACCCTCCCGATCCTCTCAGACCCCTCAGTACCCCCCACTCCTCCCTGATCCCCTCAGACCCCTCAGTACCCCCAGGCCCCTGATCCCCTCAGACCCCCCGAAGCCTCCTCAAACCCCCGGCTCCTCCCCGGCCTGGCCCCGCACTTACGATGCCGGGCAGGTCGGCGTACTTGGGGTCGGCCATGGCGGGGGTCGGCGATGGAGGGGTCGGTGTTTCTGGGGTCGGTGTTTCTGGGGTCGGTGTTTTTGGGCTCGGTGTTTTTGGGGTCGGTGTTTTTGGGGGTCGGTGCCGGGGGGTCCCGGAATGGCCGCGCAGGGCCGGGGCGGGGCCGATCTCGCGAGAGCGGCGCGGGGCGGCGCGAGAGGCGAGAGCGCAGGGGCGGGGCCTGGGGGCGGGGCTTGGATGGGCGGGGCCTGGGGCGGGGCCTGGGGACAGACGGGGCGGGGGCGGCACTGGGGGGACAATGGGGTGGCACAGGGGACACACGGACACGAGGGGGACACGGGGGGTACAAGGGGGTCACACCGGGGGGTAACACAGGGATACATGCGGGGGGGAAGGGGGAAGACACAGGGGGCGACGCAGAGGGGCAGACACGGGTGGGGGCACACGGGGACACGCACGGGGACACACACGGGGGGCACACGGGGAGGACACGCGGGGGGTGGACACGAGGACACGCACGGAGGGACACACGGGGAGCACACCGGGGGACACAGGGACACGGGGTTCAGAAGTGGGGCCACATGGGGAGCGCGCGAGGGGACAGGGGGGGACACGGGAGAGACACAGGGGGAAACACAGAGAGGCACAGGGGCACACAGTGGGGGCACTCCCGGGGGACACACGGGAGGACACATGAGGGGCACAGGGGGGAGCACAGGGATGGGGGGACACTGTGGGGACAAGAGGGGACACCTGGGGCGGACTCGCGGGTGGGGGCACACGGGGCACCCACAGGCCGGGTGGCACTGGGGGGCACGCAGGTGGGTGGGCACCCCTGGGGGGGGGTCCCGGGCTGCGTCCCATGGTGGGGCTGCATTTCCCACCCGCGGGAGACCCCCGGGATCAGCTCCGGACTGCCCCCCCGGCGTGTTTCGGAGGTGACATGGGGGGGGACCTTCGGGCCGGGCAGTCCCCGGTGTGCCGCGGGGGGGGGATGAGTCAGGAGCGCTGCCCTCCCGCGGGGGGGGATCTGAGCAGGGAGCCGGGGGGGGCTGGCCCTGCGCCGACCCCTCCCCAGCCGCTCCAGGGTCCTGCTCCCCCCGCCGTGAATCAGCACTTTGGGGGGGCCATTCCCAGGGCTGCGTCCCCCCCTCCAGATCCGTCCACCTTAAGAGCCGCGGGCGGCTCCACCTTAAGGCGGGGGAGGGGGCGCGGGGGGGCGGCCCCCCCACCCCCCGGTCCCGGGGCTGCAGTGGCGACAGCAGCGGTCACAGGAGCGGCGACAGCGGCAGCTGCGGAGCGTCAGCCCCGCCCGGCGCCGCCTCCCGCATCCTGCAGCCCGCAACCTGCATCCCTGAGCAGCATCCTGCATCCCGCAGCGCGGGCAGCATCCTGCATCACTGGGTACCACCCTGCGTCGCTGGGTACCACCCTGCGCTGCTCAGCAGCATCCTGCATCCCGGGCAGCATCCCGAGTCCTTGGGTACCACCCGGCGTCCCTGGGTACCACCCGGGCAGCATCCTGCATCCCTGAGCAGTATCCTGCATCCTTGGGCAGCATCCTGCGTCCCTGAGCAGCATCCTGCACCCTCGGGCACCGCTCGGCACCCCCGGGTACCATCCTGCACCCCGGTGCCACCTGACCCTTAGGCTGTGACAGCACCCCGGGTGACACCCCCGCTCCCGAGCACCAGCCGCCCTCTTGGCCCCCCCTCTCGACGCCCCCCGACCCCCGCCATGGCCGAGCCCAGCTCCGAGTGCAGCATCAAGGTTCTGTGCCGGTTCCGGCCCCTCAACCAGGCCGAGATCCTGCGGGGGGACAAGTTCCTGCCCGTGTTCCAGGGGGACGACAGCGTCGTGGTCGGGGTGAGTCAGTGCGGGGGCCGCGGGGACCCCCCGGATGGGGGGGGAAGGGGGGCGGTATCCCCAGTTTGGGGGGGATCACTGTCCGGAGCGGGGGCACTGGCACCGGGGGGGCAGACCGTGTTTTGGGGGGGAAAGCGGTCCTGGGTGTGGCCACTGTCCCCCGGGACTCTCCGCATGCCCCCCCTCCCCCTCCTCCCCCCCCATTCCAAGGCTCCCGGCACTCCCAGTTTGCCCAGTGCCGGGGGGGGGGGGGGTGTGTGTGTTTACAATGAGGCGAAACGCCCTGACCCCAGGGGGCACGATGGGGGGGGGCTGCCGCAGATCCCCCCCCTCCCCCTCGCGCTGCGGCCCTGGCCTTTGTTAGGGGGCTCATCCGGGGGGCGACTCAGGCCCCCAAAATATCGCCACCCCCCGCCCCTCCATAACGCCCCCCCTTACCCGGGGGGGCCGTCGGGGGGGAAAGCCACGGTCCCCGGGGGACAACGGGGTGTGGATGAGCGGGGGCCCGTGGGTGCGGGGGAGTCCATGAATGGGGGGGTCCGTGGGTGCGAAGGGGGTCCGTGGATGGGGGGGGTCTGTGGATGAGGGGGGCTGTGTATGGGGGGGTCTATGGATGGGGGGCTGGTGGATGGGGGGGGCCAGTGGATGGGGGGGGTCTGTGAATGGGGGGGTCTATGTATGGGGGGGGGTCTGTGGATGGAGGTGGTCTGTGAGTGGGGGGTTGTGGATGGGGGGTTCAGTGGATGGGGGGGTTCCGGTGGATGGGGGGGGTTCCGTGGATGGGGGGGGTTCCGTGGATGGGGTGGGGGTCCGTGGATGGGGAGCGGTCCATGGATGGGGGGGTTCCGTGGATGGGGAGCTGTCCATGGTCGCGGGGGGCTCCGTGGATGGGGTGGGGGTCCGTGGATGGGGGGTCTCCGTGGATGGGGAGCTGTCCGTGGATGGGGGTTTCCGTGGATGGGGGTCTCCGTGGATGGGGGTCTCCGTGGATGGGGAGCTGTTCGTGGTCGCAGGGGGCTCCGTGGATGGGGGTCTCCGTGGATGGGGAGCTGTCCGCGGTCGCGGGGGGCTCCGTGGACAGGGGCTGTGGCGCTGCGCTTGTGCCGGCGCAATGCGGGGGGAAGGGGGGCTGCGGGTGCGGGGGGAGCTGCAGGGGTGGCGTTGCGGGTTGGGGGTGCGGGTGCAGGGGTGGGGGGGATGCGGGGGCAGGGTGGATGGGGGTGCGGGGGGTGCCGAGGGGCTGCGTGACTGGCGGCGGGCGGGGCCGCGGCGCTGCGGCGGCTGCGGGGCGCCGGGGGGGCCGGGGACAGCGGGGGCGCGGGCTGCTGTCGCCGGCTGTCCCCGTGTCCCCGAGTCCGTGTGTCCCCGAGCCCGTGTGTCCCCGAGCCCGTGTGTCCCCGAGTCCGTGTGTCCCCGAGTCCGTGTGACCCCGAGTCCGTGTGACCCCGAGCCCGTGTGTCCCCGAGTCCGTGTGTCCCCGAGTCCGTGTGTCCCCGAGTCCGTGTGTCCCCGCGTCCCCCGCTCAGCACCGGGGCCTGGACAGCTCCCGGCTTGGGGGCGGGGGTGTCCGGGGGGCTGGGGGAGTCTCCGGGGGTCTCTGAGTGTGTAGGGGGGTCTGGGGGTGTCTGACTGTCTATGGGGGGCTGAGGGCTCTATGGGGGACCGGGGGGTCCTTGGGGATCAAGGGGGGTCTATGGGGGTCTGTAGGGAGGGATGAGGGCTCTGTGGGGATGTGTGAGGTCTCGGGAGGGGGGGGTGAGGGATCTGTGGGGGTCTGTGGGGCTCACACGGGGACTGGGAGGTCAGTGGGGGTCTATTGGGGCCTACAGGGAGCTGAGGGGTCTTACAAACCCACAGGTTTTATGGGGGCCGTGAGAGTCCATGGAGAGCTGTAGGGGTCTATAGGGCGGCTAAGGGGTGTGTGGGGGGCTGGAGGGGTCTGTGGGGGTCTGTGGGGTGGCTAAGGGGTCTGTGGGGGACTGAGGGGTCTGTGGAGGATCTGTGGGGGCGCTAAGGGGTCTGTTGGGGGGCTGAAGGGGTCTGTGGGGGTCCCTGGAGGGGTCTGTGGGGATCTGTGGGGCGGCTAAGGGGTCTGTGGGGGGCTGGAGGGGTCTGTGGGGATCTGTGGGGCAGCTAAGGGGTCTGTGGGGGGCTGAAGGGGTCTGTGGGGGTCTGTGGGGTGGCTAAGGGGCCTGTGGGGGTTTATGGTTGTCTATATGGAGGCCAAGGGGCCTGTGGGGGTCTGTGGGGGGATTGGGTGCCTGTGGGGGTCTGGGAGGGGGCTGAGTGTTCTGTGGTGCTGTATTGGGGGCTGGGGGGTCTATGAGGAGGCTGGGGGGTCCTTGGGGGTTCATGGAGCTGTAGGGGGCTCAGGGGTCTATGGGGACCTATGGGGATCTGTGGGGAAGTCTGGAGAGTTCTGGGGGTCTGTGAGAGGGAATGGGGTGGGGGGGTCTGTGTGGGTCTTGGGGGGCCTGGGCTGTGTGGGGGCGGGGCCCATGAATGGGGGCTCTTTGTGGGGTTCAGGGTGGGTGTAAGGGGTACAGAGCACGGGAGGCCCCACAACCTCCCACCTCCCTTACTGGGACTCACTGGACCCTGCCAGTGGAGCCCTGAGCCCGTCACAGCCCCCAGCACCTCGGGGGGGTCTGCCTGGCCGGTGACCCCCGTGTGTGTCCCCTTGTGTCCCCCTCAGGGCAAACCCTACGTCTTCGACCGCGTGTTCCCCCCGAACACCACGCAGGAGCAGGTGTACCACGCCTGTGCCATGCAGATCGTCAAGGGTGAGGGACCCTCGGGGACAGCCCGGGGACAGCCTGGGGACAGCCCGAGGACAGCCTGGGGACAGCCTGGGGACAGCCCGGGGACAGCCTGGGGACACCAGGGAGCGCTGGACAGGGGGGCCTTGGGGGTGTCCACAAGGCCTTGGGGGCTCTGCAGGACTTTGAGGGAGGTCACTGCAGTCCTTGGGGCCCTGGGGTGTCCTTTGGAGGGTCACTGCAGTCCCCGCGGTTTTTGGGGTGTCTGTGAGGTCCTTTGGGGTGTCCTGGGGGCCTTGGGCACCCTGGAGGGGCTCAGGGGCGACCTCAGGTACCTGGGAGGGTCAGGGACACCTGGGATTGCCAGAGGAGTCACTGGGGGTTTGGGGTGGTCTGTGATGTCCCTGGGGGTCCTGGGGGGTGTTTGGGGGTCCCGGGGGGTGTTTGGGGGTCCCGGGGGGTGTTTGGGGGCCCCGGGGGGGCCCATACCCACCTTCCCCCCCCCCCCCCAGATGTGCTGGCCGGGTACAACGGGACCATCTTCGCCTACGGGCAGACATCGTCGGGCAAGACCCACACCATGGAGGTGAGGGGGCACTGGGGGGCTTTGGGGGGCTCGAGGGGGGGCACTGGGGGTGCCCTGGCACTGCCTGGGTGTTCACTGCCCCCACCCCCCAGGGGAAGCTGCACGACCCCCAGCAGATGGGCATCATCCCCCGCATCGCCCGCGACATCTTCAACCACATCTACTCCATGGACGAGAACCTGGAGTTCCACATCAAGGTGGGCACTGGGAGCACTGGGAGGAGCTCTGGGGGGAGCACTGGGAGGAGGCCCTGGGCTGACACCCGACCCCCGTCCCCTCCCCACAGGTGTCCTACTTTGAAATCTACCTGGACAAGATCCGGGACCTGCTGGACAGTGAGTGGGGAGGCACTGGGAGATACTGGGGAGGGTTTGGGGGGGTACTGGGAAGCACTGGGAGTCACTGGTAAGCTCTTGGGGGCAACCTGAGAAGTACTGGGAGCATCCTGGGAACTACTGGATGTTTACTGGGAAGAACTGGAAGTCAAGGGAAGGGAATGGGGGAGTGCTGTGAGGAACTAGATGGTAACTGGGAAGCACTGGGAGGCACTGGGAGGGAACAATGGAGCACTGGGAAGCACTGGGAGGGAACAATGGAGCACTGGGAGGCACTGGAAGGGTACTGGGAAGCTCTGGATGGGTACTGGGAAGCACTGGGAGGCACTGGTAGGAAACAATGGAGCACTGGGAGGCACTGGAAGGGTACTGGGAAGCACTGGGAGGCACTGGGAGCTCCTTGGGCTTTTCGGGAGGGCACAGCCTCCACCCCCGTGTCCCTGCAGTGACCAAGACCAACCTGTCCGTGCACGAGGACAAGAACCGGGTCCCCTACGTCAAGGTGAGGGGCAGGGGAGGGTCCCGGGGGGGGGGGGTCACTCCCGGGTGGGGGATGGGGCCGGGCTCCCCCTGAGCCCCCCGTGCCCATCCCCCCTCCAGGGCTGCACCGAGCGCTTCGTGTCCAGCCCCGAGGAGATCCTGGATGTCATCGACGAGGGCAAATCCAACCGACACGTGGCTGTCACCAGTGAGGGACACGGGGGGACCTGAGGGGCTGGGGCGGGGGGGGGGGGGGTCCCTGGGGGGCCATGGGGGACCCTGCAGCAGTTATGGGGGTCCCTGGGGATTTCCAGGGGTCTGCAGGGTGCTGTAGGAGCCACCGGGCTGACTCGGTCCCGGGGCATCAGGGGGTCCTTGAGCAGCTCTGGGGGGCACTGCGGGGTCTGTGGGGGGTTTTGGGGTGCAGCGGGGGCACCGCGGGGGTGTTGCCCGTTCCGGGGTGCCCCCAACGTGTGCCCCCATGCCTGCAGACATGAACGAGCACAGCTCCCGCAGCCACAGCATCTTCCTCATCCACATCAAGCAGGAGAACGTGGAGACGGAGCAGAAGCTCAGCGGGAAACTGTACCTGGTGGACCTGGCGGGCAGCGAGAAGGTGGGGGGACCCCAAAGGTGGGGGGACCCCAAAGGTGGAGGGACCCCGGAGCTGTGGGACTGCAGAGCCGAGGGTCTGGGGGGGCAGGGGAGATGAGGTGGGGTATGGAGCACTGGGAGAGCACTGGGGAGGGGGTGTCCACCTTGGTGGGGTGGGGCCCGGGGGCGTTTATGAGGTTTTGGGGGCCATTGGGAGGGTGGGGGCTTTGGGGGGAGTCCAGGGTGTTTGGGGGGACACTGGGGATGGAGCGTGGGGCAGTCCGTGGGGTTTTGGGGGGCGTTGGGAGGGTGGGGGTCTGGGGGGGGTCCATGGGTTTTTTGAGGTCTTTGGGGTTTTGGGACCATCAGGTTTCAGGATCTTCAGGCTGGGCTGGAGGTCTCTGGGTGGAGGGTGAATGAACTGGGGGTCTCCTGGCTGATGGCAACCTTGGGTTGGGGTCCGGGACCATTCCTGGGAGGGGTCCCTGGGGTAGGGGGGCACACGGGGGGGTCCCTGAGCCGCCGCCCCCCCAGGTGAGCAAGACGGGGGCTGAGGGAGCCGTGTTGGACGAGGCCAAAAACATCAACAAGTCCCTGTCGGCGCTGGGCAACGTCATCTCGGCACTGGCCGAGGGCACGGTGAGACCCCCGCGGGGCCCCGGAGCCCCCCCGGGTGTCCCCCAGTCCGGTGTCCCCCAGTCCGGGGGTCCTGGGCGCACCTCGCTGAGCCCCCCCCCTCCCCCGCCTCTTTCCCCCGTGTCCCCCCAGGGTCCGGGGGGGGGGCGCTCCTGCTGAGCCCCCTGTCCCCGGTGTGCCCCCTCAGTGTCCCCCAGTGCGGGGGTCCTGGGGTGGGGGACACGCCCCTGAGCACCCCGGCCGTGTCTGCCACCCTATTGAGCCCCCCCGGGGTCCTGCGAGGGGGACACCCCCTGAGCCCCGCGTATTGCTCTGCCCCCCAAGTGTCCCCAACTCGAACCCCCTGCCCCCCGTGCGTGTCCCCCTGATCCCGCTGTCCCCGTGTGTCCCCAATCCATGCCCCCCGTGCGTGTCCCCGTGATCCCGCTGTCCCCATGTGTCCCCAACCCGAGCCCCCCGTGCGTGTCCCCCTGATCCTTCTGTCCCCATGTGTCCCCAACTCAAGCCCCCCGTGCGTGTCCCCCTGATCCCGCTGTCCCCATGTGTCCCCAACCCGAGCCCCCCGTGCATGTCCCCCTGATCCCGCTGTCCCCATGTGTCCCCAACTCGAGTCCCCTGCCCCCCGTGCGTGTCCCCCTGATCCCCCTGTCCCCATGTGTCCCACTCCCGTGTGTCCCCCTGCTCCCCGGGGTGGGAGTGCCCCTCCGAGCCCCCCGTCCCCGCCATGCGCTCCTCCCGGGGGTCCCGTGGGGGTCCCCCCGCTGACCCCCGTGTGTCCCCCCGCAGAAGGCGTACGTGCCCTATCGCGACAGCAAAATGACGCGGATCCTGCAGGACTCGCTGGGCGGCAACTGCCGCACCACCATGTTCATCTGCTGCTCCCCGTCCAGCTACAACGACGCCGAGACCAAATCCACGCTCATGTTCGGCCAGAGGTGGGGGCTGGGGGGGCCCAACTGATCCCCCCCCCCGCACCTGCTGTGCCCCAAGTGTCCCCATGGAATCCTTGTCCCCAAGTCCTTTCCAAGAGCACCCACGGCACCTGAAGTGCCCCCATGAACTCACAACAGCCCCACTGCACCCCAGCCGCACCCATGGGCCTGTTCCAGCCCAGCTGCACCCCAACAGCACCTGCTGTACCCCAGCTTCCCCCGCTGCCCCCCAAGAGCACCCGCAGTGTCCCAGCCGCACCCCAGCTTCACCCAGTGCACCCCAAGAGCACCCACAGTGTCCCAGCTGCACCCCAACTGCACCCGGTGCACCCCAAGAGCACCCACAGTGTCCCAGCTGCACCCCAGCTGCACCCAGTGCACCCCAAGAGCACCCACAGTGTCCCAGCTGCACCCCAGCTGCACCCGGTGCACCCCAAGAGCACCCACAGTGTCCCAGCTGCACCCCAACTGCACCCGGTGCACCCCAAGAGCACCCACAGTGTCCCGCTGCACCCAGCCAACCAGTGCACCAAGAGCCGCAGTGTCCCAACTGCACCCCAACTGCACCCAGTGCACCCCAAGAGCACCCACAGTGTCCCAACTGCACCCCAGCTGCACCCAGTGCACCCCAAGAGCACCCACAGTGTCCCAGCCGCACCCCAGCTTCACCCGGTGCACCCCAAGAGCACCCACAGTGTCCCAGCCTCAACCCAACTGCACCCAGTGCACCCCAAGAGCACCCACAGTGTCCCAACTGCACCCCAGCTTCACCCAGTGCACCCCAAGAGCACCCACAGTGTCCCAGCTGCACCCCAGCTGCACCCGGTGCACCCCAAGAGCACCCACAGTGTCCCAGCTGCACCCCAACTGCACCCAGTGCACCCCAAGAGCACCCACAGTGTCCCAGCTGCACCCCAACTGCACCCAGTGCACCCCAAGTGCCCCCCCTGCACCCCACTGGGATCCCCAGGCGTGGGAGGGGACTGGGGGACAGGTGACCCCGGGAGTGGCCGTGGTGGCCCGGTGATGGGGAGCAGGGGTCCCAGTTTCGGGGTGCCCCCCAGGGCCAAGACCATCAAGAACACGGCGTCGGTGAACCTGGAGCTCACGGCCGAGCAGTGGAAGAAGAAGTTTGAGAAGGAGAAGGAGAAGAACAAAGCACTGAGGGAAACCCTGGCACGGCTGGAGGCTGAGCTGAGCCGCTGGCGGAGCGGTGAGGGGCACCCCGAGAGCTGGGGGGGACCCCGTCACACCCCACCAGCCCCTCCAGCCCCACTGGGGACACTGAGGCAGAGTGTGTCCCCTGGGAGGCCGGGATGAGCCACTGGAGGAGCCATGAGGGGCACCCCGGCACCGGGAGGGGCACCCCGAGATCCAAAGGGGAGCCCCAGCTGTGGGGAGGGGACCCCATCACACCCCAAATGTGGGGAGGGGACCCCAACGCACCCCAACTGTGAGGAGGGGACCCCATCACACCCAAACTGTGGGGAGGGGACCCCATCACACCCCAAATGTGGGGAGGGGACCCCATCACACCCCAAATGTGAGGAGGGGACCCCATCACACCCCAACTGTGGGGAGGGGACCCCCATCACACCCCAAACGTGGGGAGGGGACCCCCATCACACCTCAGCTGTGGGGAGGGGACCCCATCACACCCCAAATGTGGGGAGGGGACCCCATCACATCCCAGCTGTGGGGAGGGGACCCCAACGCACCCCAAATGTGAGGAGGGGACCCCATCACATCCCAACTGTGGGGAGGGGACCCCATCACATCCCAACACCCCCAGCCCCCAGAGGAGACCCCGAGGCCGTGTCCTTGGCCAGGGGAGGCTGAGCTGAGCCACTGGCAGAGCAGCGAGGGGACCCCCACACCTGGGGGGCACCCCGAGATGCGGGGGGACCCCCCAGCCCTCGATGGGGACACTGAGGCCGTGTCCCCCCCGCAGGGGAGGCCGTGCCCGAGACGGAGCAGCTGAACGAGTCGGAGGCGGAAACGGGAGCGGGCGAGGGGCCGGGTGAGGGCCACGGGGGGGCCCCCGAGGAGCCCCCCCTGAACGACAACAGCTCCTCCATCGTCATCCACATCTCGGACGAGGAGCGCCACAAGTACGAGGAGGAGATCCGCAAGCTCTACAAGCAGCTGGATGACAAGGTGGGGACCCCCGGCCAGGTGGGGATCCCCAAAACTCCCCCACACCTGCCAGGGACCCCCAGCACCCCTGAGCTCCCCAGGACACTTGGGCACCTCCCAGTCTGCCCAGTATCCCCCAGGACCCTCACAATCCCAGGACTCCTGGGATCCCCTGGAAGCTCCCAGCTCCCCCCCTGGACCCCCTGCCCCCCCCCCACCCCGCAGCCCCTCGGGTGACCCGTGGGGACCCTCGTGTGCCCCCCAGGATGACGAGATCAACCAGCAGAGCCAGATCATGGAGAAGCTCAAGCAGCAGATGCTGGACCAGGAGGAGGTGAGGCCCTGCCCCCCCCGTGACACCCCCGATCTGACTGAGCCCCCTGGGCCCCACCCAGAGCCCCGGCACCCACTCGGACCCCTCTGCGACCCCAACCCTGACCCCCGGACCCCTTCACCCTGCGTGCCTGGGACCCTCCAAAATCTGACCCTTGGGACCCCAATGTGACCTCACTGGGACCTCCCCAGGGCTCCTTTGGGACCCTCGAGGACCTTTCTGGGACCCCCAGTTGTGACCTCTGCCAGAACCATTTTGGGACTGGTCCCCAGGACCCCCCAGGACCTCTCAACCTGAGCCCCCCCCGCAATGTCTGGGTCTCCTGTGGGATGCCCACCGTGATACCTGGACCCCACCATGACCCCTGAGACCTTTGCTTTGACTCCTGGGACCCCCACCGTGACCCCTGAGACCCCCACCATGACCCCTGGGACCCCCACCATGATCCCTGGACTCCACCATGACCCCTGAGACCTTCACTTTGACCCCTGGGACCCCCACCGTGACCCCTGAGACCTTTGCTTTGACTCCTGGGACCCCCACCGTGACCCCTGAGACCCCCACCATGACCCCTGGGTGCCACCATGACCCCTGGGACCACCGTGACCCCTGAGACCCCCACCATGACCCCTGGGACCCCCACCATGACCCCTGGGACCCCCACCGTGACCCCTGGGACCCCCACCATGATCCCTGGACCCCACCATGACCCCTGGGACCCCCACCGTAACCCCTGAGACTCCCACCATGACCCCTGGACCCCACCATGACCCCTCGGACCTTCACTTTGACCCCTGGAACCCCCACCATGACCCTTGGGACCCGCACTCTGACCCCTGGGATGCCCGCCATGACCCCTGGGATGCCCACTCTGACCCCTGGGTTGCCCACCATGACCCCTGGGACCCCCACTCTGACCCCTGGGTTGCCCACCACGACCCTTGGAGCTCTCTGGGCCCCCACTCTGAGTGCTGTGCCCCCAGGTGCTGGCGGCGGCGCGGGGCGGGGGGGAGGCGGCGCGCCGGGAGCTGGCGGCGCTGCGGGCCGAGCACGGCGCCGCGCGGGCCGAGGTCACCGAGGTGCTGGCGGCGCTGGAGGAGCTGGCGCGGAGCTACGACCGCAAGGCCCAGGAGGCCGAGGACACCGGGCGCCACAACCGCCGGCTCGCCGACGAGCTGGCCCGCACCGAGGTGAGCAACACGCCGGGACCCAGGACAGCCCAAAGGGTGCTCAGGAACCCACCGGGACCCAGGACAGCCCAGAGGGTGCTCAGGAACCCACCGGGACCCCGGGACAGCCCAAAGGGTGCTCAGGAACCCATCAGGACCCTGGGACATCCCAGAGGGTGCTCAGGAACCCACCAGGACCCAGGACAGCCCAGAGGGTGCTCAGGAACCCATCAGAACCCCGGGACATCCCAGAGGGTGCTCAGGAACCCACCAGGACCCAGGACAGCCCAGAGGGTGCTCAGGAACCCACCGGGACCCCGGGACAGCCCAAAGGGTGCTCAGGAACCCACCGGGACCCTGGGACAGCCCAAAGGGTGCTCAGGAACCCATCAGAACCCTGGGACAGCCCAAAGGGTGCTCAGGAACCCATCAGAACCCCGGGACAGCCCAAAGGGTGCTCAGGAACCCACCGGGACCCAGGACAGCCCAGAGGGTGCTCAGGAACCCATCAGAACCCTGGGACAGTCCAAAGGGTGCTCAGGAACCCACCGGGACCCCGGGACAGCCCAAAGGGTGCTCAGGAATCCATCAGAACCCTGGGACAGTCCAAAGGGTGCTCAGGAACCCAGGGACAAGCCACAGCAAGCCCAAAGGGTGTCAGGACCACCGGACAGCCCAAAGGGTGCTCAGGAATCCATCAGAACCCTGGGACAGTCCAAAGGGTGCTCAGGAACCCACCGGGACCCCGGGACAGCCCAAAGGGTGCTCAGTGGAGCCAGGCTGGGAGCACAACGGGGAAACCAACAGGAAACCCAACAGGGAAATCAATGGGAAAACCAACAGGGAAACCAATATGGAAATCAATGGGGAACCCAATGAGGAACCCAAAGGAGAAACCCAACTGGGAAACCAACAAGGGAACCCAACAGGGAAACACAACAGGAAATCCATCAGGGAAACCCAGCTGGGAAACCCAGCTGGGAACACAACAGGGGAAGCCAAAGGAGAACCCAATGGGGAAAGCAATGGGAGACCCAACAGGGAAACCCAACAGGGAATTCAGCAGGGAAACCCATCTGGGAACACAACTGGGAACCCAATGAGAAACCCAAAGGAGAAACCCAACTGGGAAACCAATGGGAAACCAACAGGGAAACCAATGGGAAACTAATGGGAAACCCAACTGGGAAACCAATGGGGAACCCAGTGGAGAAACCCAACTGGGAAACCAATGGGAAACCAACAGGAAAACCAATGGGAAACCAACAGGAAAACCAATGGGGAACCCAATGGAGAAACCCAACTGGGAACACAACTGGGAACCCAGTGAGAAACCCAACTGGGAAACCAACAAGGAAATCAAGAGGGAACCCAACTGGGAACCCAGTGGGGAGCCCAACGAGGAAACCAACAGGGAAACCCAATAAGGAAATCAATGGGGAAATCAGTGGGGAACCCAACAGGGGAATCCAAGGAAACCAATGGGAGCCCAAGAGGGAAAGCAACCAGGAAACCCAATGGGGAGATCAATGGGGAACTCAACAGGGAACACAACTGGGAACGCAGTGGGGTCCTACTGGGAACCCAACAGGGAAACCCAGCAGGCTCCTGCTGGGAGCCTCCATGGGTGCCCCACAGGGACTCCCAATGGGGTCCTGCTGGGAATTCCCACAGGAACCCAATGGGGATTTCCCACAGGATCCTACTGGGAATTCAACTGGGAACTTTCCTGAGATCCTGTTCTGGGAATTCCAATGGGGTCCTGCTGGGAACCCAACAGGAAACCCAGGGGGGTCCTAGTGGGAGCCTCCATGGGGGCTCAGCTGGGATCCCTGCTGAGACTCCCCTACCAGGAACCCCAAATTGACTCCTCAACCCCACTGGGAAACCTGCATGGATCCCATTGGGATCCCCACCCTCTGACACAGCAACTCCCAGAGCCCCCTCCCCCGGGCCCAAACTGGGACTCCCAAACCCAAACTGGGATGCTCTGAGCCAAGGAAATCCCAAAATAGGAGCTTCAGACTTGGGAGCCCCTTAAACCCCAAACAAGACCCCAAAGAGGGGACTCCCCCTCCCATCAAGCCTCATCCCAAAAAGAGATATCCCCCCAACCAGAAGAGGGGCTTCCCCCCTGCCTCAAACCAGTGCCCAAATTGGGAACCCTGCCCTTAAACTTAGGTGCCAGACTGGGTGCTCCTGAGGCACCCCAGAGGTGGAATCTTGGGCTGCTGGGGGTGGTGCCACGGTGGTGGTTCCAGGGTTACTGAGGGCTGCTGGGGGTGCCCAGACGGGGAGTACTGGGTGGTACTGGGTGCTGGGGTGCTGGTGGGGTGCCAGGGAGCGCTGGGAGTGCTGGCTGTGGATGCCAGGGCAGCGGGGCTGAGGGCAGGGGGTGCTGGGGGTGCCAGGGCAGAGGGTGTTGGGGGTCTCAGGGGTACTGGGGGTGCTGGAGGGGTTCCGGGATGCCAGGGGGAGCTGGAGGCGCTGGACAGGGTGTGCTGGGTGTCAGGGGACATGGGGGCGACAGGGGGATCAGGGGGAACAGAGGGATGGGGGCACAGGGGGTGCACTGGGGGAGTGTTGGGGCTCTCAGAACGTGGGGAGGGGTGGGGGTGGTGTCGCGGAGGTGCTGCTGTACCTTGGTCCACGGGACATTCTGGCTGCCACTGTCCCCTGCTGGCCCAGGGGTCCCCGGGGGGTGCTCGGTGCCGCTGTTCCCGGTGCCAGCCCAGCCCTGTCGGTGTCGCAGGCCACCACGCTGTCGCTGGAGTCGGAGCTGTCGCGGGCGCGGGAGCTCGGGGGGCAGCAGCGCCGCCGCGCCGCCGAGGTGCTCAACGGGCTCCTGCGGGACCTGAGCGAGCTCAGCGCCCTCGTGGGCAGCGGCGACATCAAACTGGTGAGGGGCACGGGGGGCACGGGGCACGGAGGGGAGGGGAGGGGTCTGTGCCCCTGCCGTGCCCTCCCCGCGTGCGGGGTGTCCCTGCCACGCCTGTGCCACGCTGGCCCCGCGCTGTGCCTGATGCGCCCGTGCCACGCAGTGCCCACACCGGAGCCGTGCCATGTCACACCCAGCAGCGTGCTCTTCCTGTGCCATGGCCATTCCATGGCCATTCCATGGCCATTCTGTGCCCATCCCGTGCCCATTCCATGCCCATTCCGTGGCCATTCCGTGCCCATCCCGTGCCCATCCCGTGCCCATTCCGTGTCCCCATGATGCCTGTGCCATGCCCATTCCGTGCCCATTCCGTGCCCATTCCGTGCCCATTCCGTGCCCATTCCATGCCCATTCCATGGCCATTCCGTGTCCATTCCGTGCCCATTCCGTGCCCATTCCGTGCCCATTCCATGCCCATTCCATGGCCATTCCGTGTCCATTCCATGCCCATCCCGTGCCCATTCCGTGCCCATTCCGTGCCCATTCCATGCCTATCCCGTGCCCATTCCGTGCCCATCCCGTGCCCAT
>JAVTVJ010004181.1:0-11210 GCA_034509425.1 Eopsaltria australis
TCCCGGCCCTAAGGCACTCTGCTCCCTGCTGCCTGCTGAAACTCCGTCTAGATCAAGATCCCTCGCAGACCCAAGCTGCCACCGACAAGGACCCTGGCTGCCCTTGCAGGGCCAAAACCCTCCTCCAAACTGACATCAAGAAAGTGGGGGACAGAGTTCTCTTTCTCAGACAAAAGGGACACATTTTTTTGTCCCGGCCCTAAGGCACTGTTATCCCAGCTGCCTCCTGATTTTTCGTATGGATCAAGATTCCCCGCAGACCCAAGCTGCCACCGACAAGGAGCCTGGCTGCCCTTGCAGGGCGAAAACCCTCCTCCAAACTGACATCAAGAAACTGGGGGGGCAGAGTTCTCTTTCTCAGAGGAAAGGGACACTTTTTGTATCTCGGCCCTAAGGCACTGTGCTCCCTGCTGCCTCCTGAAATTCCATATAGATCAAGATTCCTCGCAGACCCAAGCTGCCATCGACAAGGACCCTGGCTGCCCTTGCAGGGCCAAAACCCTCCTGCAAACTGACATCAAGAAACAGGGCGGCAGAGTTCTCTTTCACAAAGAAAAGGGACACTATTTGTGTCCCGGCCCTAAGGCACTGTGCTCCCTGCTGCCACCTGAAATTCCGTATAGATCAAGATTTTTCGCAGACGCAAGCTGCCATAACCAGGACTCTGGTTGCATTTGTAGGGCCAACACCCTCTACCAAACCGACATCACGAATCTGGGGGCCTAAGTTTTCTTTCACGTGGATAAGTGCCATCATTTGTATCGTAGGCCCTATGTCTGGGAGTCGACTGCCGCCTCTCCAAATTCCGCATGGAGCAAGATCCCTCACAGACGCAAGCTGCCACCGACTAGGACCCTGGCTGCCCTTGCAGGGCCAAAACCCTCCTCCAAACTGACATCAAGAAACTGGGGCAGAGTTCTCTTTCTCAGAGAAAAGGGACACTTTTTATGTCCCAGCCCTAAGGCACTGTGCTCCCGGACGCCACCTGAAATGCCGCACAAATCAAGATCCTTCCCAGACCCAAGCTGCCATCAACTAGAACTCTGGCTGCAATTGTAGGGCTAAATGCCTCCTAAAAACTGACATCATGGATCTGGGGGACTGAGTTTTCTTTCATATGGAAAAGCGCCATTGTTTGTATCGAAGGCCACATATATGGGATTTGACAGCCGAATGCTGAAATTCCGCATGGATTAAGATTCCTCGCAGACCCAAGCTGCCACCGACTAGGACCATGGCTGCCCTTGCAGGGCCAAAATCCTCTTCCAAACTGACATCAAGAAAGTGGGGGGCAGAGTTCTCTTTCTCAGAGAAAACGGACTCTTTTGAGTCCCGGCCCTAAGGCACTCTGCTCCCTGCTGCCTCCTGAAAATTCGTATGGGTCAAGAATCCTCGCAGACCAAAGGAGCCATAATAAAGAGTCCTGGCTGCCCTTGCCGGGCTAAAACCCTCCTCCAAACTGACATCAAGAAACTGGGGGAAGAGTTGTCTTTCTCAGAGGAAAGGGACACTTTTTGTTTCTCGGCCCTAAGGCACTGTGCTCCCTGCTGCCACCTGAAATTCCGTATGGATCAAGATTATTCGCTGACGCAAGCTGCCATCAACCAGGACTCTGGTTGCATTTGTAGGGCCAACACCCTCTACCAAACCGACATCATGAATCTGGGGGCCTAAGTTTTCTTTCACGAGGAAAAGTGCCATCATTTCTATCGTAGGACCCCTGTCTGGGAGTCGACTGCCAGCTCTTCAAATTCTGCATGGAGCAAGATCCCTCACAGACCCAAGCTGCCACCGACAAGGAACCTGGCTGCCCTTGCAGGGCCAAAACCCTCCTCCAAACTGATATCAAGAAACTGGGGGGCAGAGTTCTCTTTCTCTCAGAGAAAACGGACACCTCTTTTTGTGTCACGGCCCTAAGGCACTCTGCTCCCAGACGCCTACCTTAAATGCCGCGTATTGATCAAGATCATTCCCAGACCCAAGCTGCTATCAACTAGAACTCTGGCTGCAAATTGTAGGGCTAAAATGCCTCCTTAAAACTGGCATCATGGATCTGGGAGACTGAGTTTCTTCACATGAAAAGCGCCATTGTCGTACTCTCAAGGGCCAGCTTACATCTTGGAGTTGGACAGCCACATGCTGAAATACCGCATGTGGATTAAGACTCTAGACCCAAGCTGCCACCGACAAGGACTCCAAGCACCCCTTTGCAGGGAAAAACACCTCCTCCAAACTGACATCAAGAAACTGGGGGGCATGAGTTCTCTTCTCAGAGAAACGGACATTTTGTGTCCCGGCTCCCTTAAGGCTCGGTGCTCCCTTCTGCCTGCTGAAATTCCGCATGGATCAAGATTCCTCGCAGACCCAAGCTGCCACCGACAAGGACCCTGGCTGCCCTTGCAGGGCCAAAACCCTCCTCCAAACTGGCATCAAGAAAGTGGGGGGTAGAGATCTCTTTCTCCGAGGAAAGGGACACTTTTTGTGTCCCGGCCCTAAGGCTCTGTGCTCCCTGCTGCCTCCTGATTTTTCGTATGGATCAAGATTCCTCGCAGACCCAAGCAGCAGCCGACAAGGAGCCTGGCAGCCCTTGCCGGGCCAAAACCCTCCTCCAAACGGACATCAAGAAACTGGGGGGCAGAGTTCTCTTTCTCAGAGAAAAGGGACACTTTTTGTGTCCCGGCCCTAAGGCACTGTACTCCTTGCTGCCTCCTGAAAATTCATAAGGATCAAGATTCCTCGCAGACCCCAGCTGCCACCGACAAGGACCCTGGCTGCCCTTGCCGGGCTAAAACCCTCCTCCAAACTGACATCAAGAAAGTGGGGGGCAGAGTTCTCTTTCTCAGAGAAACGGACACTTTTTGTGTCCTGGCCCTAAGGCACTGTGCTCCCGGACGCCACCTGAAATGCCGCACGGATCAAGATCCTTCCCAGACCCAAGCTGCCATCAACTAGAACTCTGGCTGCAATTGTAGGACTAAATGCCTCCTAAAAACTGGCATCATGGATCTGGGGGGGCTGAGTTTTCTTTCACATGGAAAAGCGCCATTGTTTGTATCGAAGGCCACTTATCTGGGAGTTGACAGCCGCATGCTGAAATTCCGCATGGATTAAGATTCCTCGCAGACCCAAGCTGCCACCGACTAGGACCATGGCTGCCCTTGCAGGGCCAAAATCCTCACCCAAACTGACATCAAGAAAGTGGGGGGCAGAGTTCTCTTTCTCAGAGAAAACGGACTCTTTTGTGTCCCGGCCCTAAGGCACTCTGCTCCCTGCTGCCTCCTGAAAATTCGTATGGGTCAAGATTCCTCGCAGACCAAAGGAGCCATAATAAAGAGCCCTGGCTGCCCTTGCCGGGCTAAAACCCTCCTCCAACCTGACATCAAGAAACTGGGGGAATAGTTGTCTTTCTCAGAGGAAAGGGACACTTTTTGTTTCTCGGCCCTAAGGCACTGTGCTCCCTGCTGCCACCTGAAATTCCGTATGGATCAAGATTATTCGCTGAGGCAAGCTGCCATAAACCTGGACTCTGGTTGCATTTTAAAGGGCCGACACCCTCTACCAAACCGACATCAGGAATCTGGGGGCCTAAGTTTTCTGTTCACGTGGAAAAGTGCCATCATTTGTATCGTAGGCCCCCTGTCTGGGAGTCGACGCCGCCTCTTCCAAATTCCGCATGGAGCAAATCCCTACAGACCCAAGCTGCCACCGACTAGGACCCTGGCTGCCCTTGCAGGCCAAAAACCCTCCGTCCAAACTGACATCAAGAAATGGGGCAGAGTCTCTTTTCTCAGAGAAAACGGAACATTTTTGTCACGGCCTAAGGCACTCTCTCCCAAACGCCACCTGAAATTCCGTATGGATCGAGATCCTTCCCAGACCCAAGCTACCATCAATTAGAACTCTGGCTGCAATTGTAGGGCTAAATGCCTCCTTAATACTGGCATCATGGATCTGGGGGACTGAGTTTTCTTTCACATGGAAAAGCGCCATTGTGTGTATCGAAGGCCACATATCTGGGAGTTGACAGCCGCATGCTGAAATTCCGCATGGATCAAGATTCCTCGCAGACCCAAGCTGCCACCGACAAGGACCCTGGCTGCCCTTGCAGGGCCAAAATCCTCCTCCAAACTGGCATCAAGAAAGTGGGGGGTAGAGATCTCTTTCTCAGAGAAAACGGACACTTTTTGTGTCCCGGCCCTAAGGCTCTGTGCTCCCTGCTGCCTCCTGATTTTTCGTATGGATCAAGATTCCTCGCAGACCCAAGCAGCATCCGACAAGGAGCCTGGCTGCCCTTGCAGGGCCAAAACCCTCCTCCAAACTGACATCAAGAAAGTGGGGGGCAGAGTTCTCTTTCTCAGAGAAAACGGACACTTTTTGTGTCCCGGCCCGAAGGCTCTGTGCTCCCTGCTGCCACCTGATTTTTCGTATGGATCAAGATTCCTCGCAGACCCAAGCAGCAGCCGACAAGGAGCCTGGCAGCCCTTGCAGGGCGAAAACCCTCCTCCAAACTGACATCAAGAAAGTGGGGGCTCAGAGTTCTCTTTCTGAGAGGAAAGGGACACTTTTTTTTCTCGGCCCTAAGGCACTGTGCTCCCTGCTGCCTCCTGAAATTACGTATGGATCAAGATTCCTCGCAGACCCAAGCAGCCACCGACAAGGACCCTGGCTGCCTTTGCAGGGCCAAAACCCTCCTCCAAACTGACATCAAGAAAGTGGGGGGCAGAGTTCTCTTTCTCAGAGAAAAGGGACACTTTTTGTGTCCCAGCCCTAAGGCACTGTGCTTCCAGACGACACCTGAAATGCCGCATGGATCAAGATCATTCCCAGACCCAAGCTGCCATCAACTAGAACTCTGGCTGCAATTGTAGGACTAAATGCCTCCTAAAAACTGGCATCATGGATCTGGGGGGGCTGAGTTTTCTTTCACATGGAAAAGCGCCATTGTTTGTATCGAAGGCCACTTATCTGGGAGTTGACAGCCGCATGCTGAAATTCCGCATGGATTAAGATTCCTCGCAGACCCAAGCTGCCACCGACTAGGACCATGGCTGCCCTTGCAGGGCCAAACTCCTCACCCAAACTGACATCAAGAAACTGGGGGGCAGAGTTCTCTTTCTCTGAGAAAAGGGACACTTTTTCTGTCCCGGCCCTAAGGCACTCTGCTCCCTGCTGCCTCCTGAAAATTCGTATGGGTCAAGATTCCTCGCAGACCAAAGGAGCCGTAATAAAGAGCCCTGGCTGCCCTTGCAGGGCTAAAACCCTCCTCCAAACTGACATCAAGAAACTGGGGGGCAGAGTTCTCTTTCTCCGAGAAAAGGGACACTTTTTGTGTCCCGGCCCTAAGGCACTGTGCTCCCGAACACCACCTGAAATTCCGTATGGATCAAGATTATTCGCTGACGCAAGCTGCCATCAACCAGGACTCTGGTTGCATTTGTAGTGCTAAAACCCTCCACCAAACCGACATCATGAATCTGGGGGCCTAACTTTTCTTTCACGTGGAAAAGTGTCATCGTTTGTATCGAAGGCCCCATGTCTGGGAGTCGACTGCCGCCTCTTCAAATTCCGCATGGAGCAAGATCCCTCAAAGACCCAAACTGCCACAGACTAGGACCCTGGCTGCCCTTGCAGGGCCAAAACCCTCCTCCAAACTGACATCAAGAAACTGGGGGGCAGAGCTCTCTTTCTCAGAGAAAACGGGCACTTTTTGTGTCCCAGCCCTAAGGCACTGTGCTCCCAGACGCCACCTGAAATGCCGCATGGATCAAGATCCTTCCCAGACCCAAGCTGCCATCAACTAGAACTCTGGCTGCAATTGTAGGGCTAAATGCCTCCTAAAAACTGGCATCATGGATCTGGGGGACTGAGTTTTCTTTCATATGGAAAAGCGCCATTGATTGTATCGAAGGCCACATATCTGGGAGTTGAGAGCCGCATGCTGAAATTCTGCATGGATTAAGATTCCTCGCAGACCCAAGCTGCCACCGACTAGGACCATGGCTGCCCTTGCAGGGCCAAAATCCTCTTCCAAACTGACATCAAGAAAGTGGGGGGCAGAGTTCTCTTTCTCAGAGAAAACGGACTCTTTTGTGTCCCGGCCCTAAGGCACTCTGCTCCCTGCTGCCTCCTGAAAATTCGTATGGGTCAAGATTCCTCGCAGACCAAAGGAGCCATAACAAAGAGCCCTGGCTGCCCTTGCCGGGCTAAAACCCTCCTCCAAACTGACATCAAGAAACTGGGGGCAGAGTTGTCTTTCTCAGAGGAAAGGGACACTTTTTGTTTCTCGGCCCTAAGGCACTGTGCTCCCTGCTGCCACCTGAAATTCCGTATGGATCAAGATTATTCGCTGAGGCAAGCTGCCATAAACCTGGACTCTGGTTGCATTTTAAAGGGCCGACACCCTCTACCAAACCGACATCATGAATCTGGGGGCCTAAGTTTTCTTTCACGTGGAAAAGTGCCATCATTTGTATCGTAGGCCCCCTGTCTGGGAGTCGACTGTCGCCTCTTCAAATTCCGCATGGAGCAAGATCCCTCACAGACCCAAGCTGCCACCGACAAGGACCCTGGCTGCCCTTGCAGGGCCAAAACCCTCCTCCAAACTGACATCAAGAAACTGGGGGGCAGAGTTCTCTTTCTCAGAGAAAACGGCCACTTTTTGTGTCCCAGCCCTAAGGCACTGTGCTCCCAGACGCCACCTTAAATGCCGCATGGATCAAGATCATTCCCAGACCCAAGCTGCCATCAACTAGAACTCTGGCTGCAATTGTAGGGCTAAATGCCTCATAAAAACTGGCATCATGGATCTGGGGGACTGAGTTTTCTTTCACATGGAAAAGCGCCATTGTTTGTATCGAAGGCAACATATCTGGGAGTTGACAGCCACATGCTGAAATTCCGCATGGATTAAGATTCCTCGCAGACCCAAGCTGCCACCGACAAGGACCCAAGCCCCCCTTGCAGGGCAAAACACTCCTCCAAACTGATATCAAGAAACTGGGGGGTAGAGTTCTCTTTCTCAGAGAAAACGGACACTTTTGGTGTCCCGGCCCTAAGGCTCTGTGCTCCCTGCTGCCTCCTGATTTTTCGTATGGATCAAGATTCCTCGCAGACCCAAGCAGCAGCCGACAAGGAGCCTGGCAGCCCTTGCAGGGCGAAAACCCTCCTCCAAACTGACATCAAGAAACTGGGGGCTCAGAGTTCTCTTTCTCAGAGGAAAGGGACACTTTTTTTTTCTCGGCCCTAAGGCACTGTGCTCCCTGCTGCCTCCTGAAATAACGAATGGATCAAGATTCCTCGCAGACCCAAGCAGCCACCGACAAGGACCCTGGCTGCCCTTGCAGGGCCAAAACCCTCCTCCAAACTGACATCAAGAAAGTGGGGGGCAGAGTTCTCTTTCTCAGAGAAACGGACACTTTTTGTGTCCTGGCCCTAAGGCACTGTGCTCCCGGACGCCACCTGAAATGCCGCACGGATCAAGATCCTTCCCAGACCCAAGCTGCCATCAACTAGAACTCTGGCTGCAATTGTAAGGCTAAATGCCTCCTAAAAACTGGCATCATGCCTCTGGGGGACTGAGTTTTCTTTCACATGGAAATGCGCCATTTTTTCTATCGAAGGCCACATGTCAGGGAGTTGACAGCCGCATGCTGAAATTCCGCATGGATTAAGATTCCTCGCAGACCCAAGCTGCCACCAACAAGGACCCTGGCTGCCCTTGCAGGGCCAAAACCCTCCTCCAAACTGACATCAAGAAACTGGGGTCAGAGTTCTCTTTCTCAGAGAAAAGGGACACTTTTTGTGTCCCGGCCCTAAGGCACTCTGCTCCCAGACGCCACCTGAATTTCCGTATGGATCAAGATTATTCGCTGACGCAAGCTGCCATCAACCAGGACTCTGGTTGCATTTGTAGGGCCAAAACCCTCTACCAAACCGATACCATGAATCTGGGGGCCTAAGTTTTCTTTCACGTGGATAAGTGCTATCATTTGTATCGTAGGCACCCTGTCTGGGAGTCGACTGCCGACTCTTCAAATTCCGCATGGAGCAAGATCCCTCACAGACCCAAGCTGCCACCGACAAGGACCCTGGCTGTCCTTGCAGGGCCAAAACCCTCCTCCAAACTGACATCAAGAAAGTGGGGGGTAGAGTTCTCTTTCTCAGAGAAAACGAACACTTTTTGTGTCCCAACCCTAAGGCACTCTGCTCCCTGCTGCCTCCTGAAATTCCGTATGGATCAAGATTCCTCGCAGACCCAAGCAGCCACCGGCAAGGAGCCTGGCTGCCCTTGCAGGGCCAAAAGCCTCATCCAAACTGACATCAAGAAAGTGGGGGGCAGAGCTCTCTTTCTCAGAGAAAAGGGACACTTTTTGTGTCCCGGCCCTAAGGCAATCTGCTCCCTGCTGTCTGCTGAAATTCCGTATGGATCAAGATTCCTCGCAGACCCAAGCTGCCACCGACAAGGACCCTGGCTGCCCTTGCAGGGCCAAAATGCTCATCCAAACTGACATCAAGAAAGTGGGGGGCAGAGCTCTCTTTCTCAGAGAAAAGTGACACTTTTTGTGTCCCGGCCCTAAGGCACTGTGCTCCCCGCTTCCTCCTGATATTCTGTATAGATCAAGATTATTCGCTGACGCAAGCTGCCATCAACCAGGTCTCTGGTTGCATTTGTAGGGCTAAAACCCTCCGCCAAACCGACATCATGAATCTGGGGGCCTAAGTTTTCTTTCACGTGGAAAATTGCCATCATTTGTATCGTAGGCCCCATGTCTGGTGGTCGACATCAGCCTCTTCAAATTCCGCATGGAGCAAGATCCCTCACTGACCCAAGCTGCCACCGACAAGGACCCTGGCTGCCCTTGCAGGGCCAAAACCCTCCTCCAAAAAAAAACAAACTACTATCAAGAAACTGGGGGCAGAGTTTCTCTTCTCAGAGAAAACGGCACTTTTGTGGTCCCGGCCCTACAGGCAGCTGTGCTCACCAGGCGCCAACATGAAATGCCGCAATGGATCAAGATCCTTCCCAAAAAAAAACCCAAGCTGGCCATCAACTAGAACTGCTGGCTGAAATTGTAGGGCTAAATGCCTCCTAAAACTGGCATCATGCATCTAGGGACGGAGTTTCTTTCACATGGAAAAGCGCCATTGTTGTATCGAGGCCACATATCTGGGAGTTGACAGCCGCAATGCTGAAATTCCGCATGGATAAAGATTCCTCGCAGACCCAAGCTGCCACTGAAGAGGACCCTGGCTGCCCTTGCAGGGGCCAAAACCCTCCTCCAAACTGACATCAAGAAAGTGGGGGGCAGAGTTCTCTTTCTCAGAGAAAAGGGACACTTTTTGTGTCCCAGCCCTAAGGCACTGTGCTCCTGGACGCCACCTGAAATTCTGTATGGATCAAGATTATTCGCTGACGCAAGCTGCCATCAACAGGAACTCTGGTTGCATTTGTAAGGCTAAAACCCTCCACCAAACCGACATCATGAATCTGGGCCTAAGTTTTCCTTCACGTGGAAAATTGGCCATCATTTGTATCGTAGCCCCATCGTCTGGGAGCGACTGCCGCCTCTTCAAATTCGCGCATGGAGCAAGATCCCTCACAGACCGCCAAGCTGCCACCCAGACAAGGACCCTGGCTGCCCTTGCAGGCCTAAAACCTCCTCAACTGACATCAAGAAATGGGGGGCGGTCTCTTTCTTCAGAGAAAACGGACACTTTTTGTGTCGCCGGCCTAAGGCACTGTGCTCCCGGACTCCACCTGAAATGCCGCACGGATCAAGATCCTTCCCAGACCCAAGCTGCCATCAACTAGAACTCTGGCTGCAATTGTAGGGCTAAATGCCTCCTAAAAACTGGCATCATGGATCTGGGGACTGAGTTTTCTTTCACATGGAAAAGCGCCATTGTTGGCATCGAAGGCCACATATCTGGGAGTTGACAGCCGCATGCTGAAATTCCGCATGGATTAAGATTCCTCGCAGACCCAAGCTGCCACCGACAAGGACCGTGGCTGCCCTTGCAGGGCAAAACCCTCCTCCAAACTGACATCAAGAAAGTGTGGGGTAGAGTTCTCTTTCTCAGAGAAAACGGACACTTTTTGTGTCCCGGCCCTAAGGCTCTGTACTCCCTGCTGCCTCCTGATTTTTTGTATGGATCAAGATTTCTCGCAGACCCAAGCAGCAGCCGACAAGGACCATGGCTGCCCTTGCAGGGCCAAAACCCTCCTCTAAACTGACATCAAGAAAGTGGGGAGCAGAGTTCTATTTCTCAGAGGAAAGGGACACTTTTTGTGTCCCGGCCCTAAGGCACTGTGCTCCCTGCTGTCTGCTGAAACTCCGTCTGGATCAAGATCCCTCGCAGACCCAAGCTGCCACCGACAAGGACCCTGGCTGCCCTTGCAGGGCCAAAACCCTCCTCCAAACTGACATCAAGAAAGTGGGGGGCAGAGTTCTCTTTCTCAGAGGAAAGGGACACTATTTGTGTCCCGGCCCTAAGGCACTGTTATCCCAGCTGCCTCCTGATTTTTCGTGTGGATCAAGATTCCCCGCAGACCCAAGCTGCCACCGACAAGGACCCTGGCTGCCCTTGCAGGGCCAAAACCCTCCTCCAAACTGACATCAAGAAACTGGGGGGGCAGAGTTCTCTTTCTCAGAGGAAAGGGACACTTTTTGTATCTCGGCCCTAAGGCACTGTGCTCCCTGCTGCCTCCTGAAATTCCATATAGATCAAGATTCCTCGCAGACCCAAGCTGCCATCGACAAGGACCCTGGCTGCCCTTGCAGGGCCAAAACCCTCCTGCAAACTGACATCAAGAAACAGGGCGGCAGAGTTCTCTTTCACAAAGAAAAGGGACACTATTTGTGTCCCGGCCCTAAGGCACTGTGCTCCCTGCTGCCACCTGAAATTCCGTATAGATCAAGATTTTTCGCAGACGCAAGCTGCCATAACCAGGACTCTGGTTGCATTTGTAGGGCCAACACCCTCTACCAAACCGACATCACGAATCTGGGGGCCTAAGTTTTCTTTCACGTGGATAAGTGCCATCATTTGTATCGTAGGCCCTATGTCTGGGAGTCGACTGCCGCCTCTCCAAATTCCGCATGGAGCAAGATCCCTCACAGACGCAAGCTGCCACCGACTAGGACCCTGGCTGCCCTTGCAGGGCCAAAACCCTCCTCCAAACTGACATCAAGAAACTGGGGGGCCGAGTT
>JAVTVJ010004182.1:0-24023 GCA_034509425.1 Eopsaltria australis
TTTTGGTCAATGGGGATGAATTTTGGGATAAAAACGCTCCATTTGGGTAAAAAAGTCAACGTTGGATGGAAAAATCAAGGTTGGATCTCCACAGGGATGAGTTTTGGGATAAAAACGCTCCAATTGGACGGAAAAGTCAACGTTGGGTGGAAAAGCCAATATTGGACTTCAATGGGGACAATTTTTAGGATAAAAACGCCCCAATTGGGTAGAAAAGTCAACGTCGGACATCAACGAGGATGGATTTGGAATAAAAATGCCCAGTTGGGTGGAAAAGACAACGCTGGGCCTCAAGGGGGACGGATTTTTTGGATAAAAACACCCAGTTGGGTGGAAAAGTCAAGATTCAACATCAATGGGACAAAATTTCGGGATAAAAACGCTCCCTTTGGACCAAACCCCAAGATTTTGGTCAATGGGGAAGAATTTTGGGGTAAAAACTGCCTAATTGTATGGAAAAGTCAATGTTGGACCTCAATGGGGATGAATTTGGGGTAAAAAGGCCCAGTTGGGTGGAAAAGGCAATGTTTGGTGGAAAAGTCAAGGTTCAACATCATTGGGACAAATTTTGGGATAAAAACGCCCCCGTTGGATCAAAACCCACGACTTTGGTCAATGGGGATGAATTTTGGAATAAAAATGCTCCAATTGGGTAGAAAAGTCAACATCGGGCATCAATGAGGATGGATTTGGGATAAAAATGCCCCAATTGGGTGGAAAAGTCAGTGTTGGGTGGAAAGGTCAATGTTCAACATCAATGGGACAAATTTTGAGATAAAAACGCCCCCGTTGGACCAAACCCCAAGTATTTGGTCAATGGGGGTGAATTTTGAGATAAAAACGCTCCATTTGTGTAAAAAAGTCAACGTTGGATGGAAAAGTCAAGGTTGGATCTCAACAGGGATGAATTTTGGGATAAAAACGCTCCAATTGGACGGAAAAGTCAACGTTGGGTGGAAAAGCCAATATTGGACTTCAATGGGGACAAATTTTAGGATAAAAAAGCCCCAATTGGGTAGAAAAGTCAACGTCGGACATCAACGAGGATGGATTTGGAATAAAAATGCCCAGTTGGGTGGAAAAGCCAACGCTGGGCCTCAAGGGGGATGGATTTTTGGATAAAAACACCCAGTTGGGTGGAAAAGTCAAGATTCAACATCAATGGGACAAATTTTGGGATAAAAACGCCCCCTTTGGACCAAACCCCAAGATTTTGGTCAATGGGGAAGAATTTTGGGGTAAAAACTCCCTAATTGTATGGAAAAGTCAATGTTGGACCTCAATGGGGATGAATTTGGGGTAAAAAGGCCCCAGTTGGGTGGAAAAGCCAATGTTGGGTGGAAAAGTCAAGGTTCAACATCAATGGGACAAATTTTGGGATAAAAACGCCCCCGTTGGATCAAAACCTACGACTTTGGTCAATGGGGATGAATTTGGGGATAAAAATGCTCTAATTGGGTAGAAAAGTCAACGTTAAGTTTATGAGGATGGATTTGTGATAAAAATGCCCCAATTGGGTGGAAAAGTCAGTGTTGGGTGGAAAGGTCAATGTTCAACATCAATGGGAGAAAATTTGAGATAAAAACGCCCCCGTTGGACCAAACCCCAAGATTTTGGTCAATGGGGATGAATTTTGAGATAAAAACGCTCCATTTTGGTGAAAAAGTCAACGCTGGATGGAAAAATCAAGGTTGGATCTCAACAGGGATAAGTTTTGGGATAAAAACGCTCCAATTGGGTGGAAAAGTCAACGTTGGGTGAAAAAGTCAATATTGGACCTCAACGGGGACAAATTTTGAGATAAAAACGCCCCCGTTGGACCAAACCGGAAGAGTTTGGTCAATGGGGATGAATTTTTGGGATGAAAACGTCCCAATTGGTGAAAAAGTCAACGTTGGATGGAAAGTCAAGGTTGGAATCGACAGGGATGAGTTTTGGGATAAAAACGATCCAATTGGACGGAAAAGTCAATGTTGGGTGAAAAAGTCAATGTTGGACCTCAACGGGGACAAATTTTAGGATAAAAACCCCCCAATTGGGTGAAAAAGTCAACGTCGGACATCAACGAGGATGGATTTGGAATAAAAATGCCCAGTTGGGTGGAAAAGCCAACGCTGGGCCTCAAGGGGGATGGATTTTTTGGATAAAAACACCCAGTGGGGTGGAAAAGTCAAGATTCAACATCAATGGGACAAATTTCGGGATAAAAACGCTCCCTTTGGACCAAACCCCAAGATTTTGGTCAATGGGGAAGAATTTTGGGGTAAAACCTCCCTAATTCTATGGAAAAGTCAATGTTGGACCTCAATGGGGATGAATTTGGGGTAAAAAGGCCCAGTTGGGTGAAAAAGCCAATGTTGGGTGGAAAAGTCAAGGTTCAACATCAATGGGACAAATTTTGGGATAAAAACGCCCCCGTTGGATCAAAACCCACGACTTTGGTCAATGGGGATGAATTTTGGGATAAAAACGCTCCAATTTGGTAGAAAAGTCAACGTTAAGTTTATGAGGATGGATTTGTGATGAAAAATGCCCCAATTGGGTGCAAAAGTCAGTGTTGGGTGGAAAGGTCAATGTTCAACATCAATGGGAGAAATTTTGAGATAAAAACGCCCTCGTTGGACCAAACCCCAAGATTTGGTCAATGGGGATGAATTTTGGGATAAAAACGCTCCATTTTGGTGAAAAAGTCAACGCTGGATGGAAAAATCAAGGTTGGATCTCAACAGGGATGAGTTTTGGGATAAAAACGCTCCAATTGGATGGAAAAGTCAATGTTGGGTGAAAAAGTCAATGTTGGACCTCAACGGGGACAAATTTTAGGATAAAACACCCCAATTGGGTAGAAAAGTCAACGTCGGACATCAACGAGGATGGATTTGGAATAAAAATGCCCAGTTGGGTGGAAAAGCCAACGCTGGGCCTCAAGGGGGATGGATTTTTTGATAAAAACACCCAGTGGGGTGGAAAAGTCAAGATTCAACATCAATGGGACAAATTTCGGGATAAAAATGCTCCTTCTGGACCAAACCCCAAGATTTTGTCAATGGGAAGAATTTGGGGTAAAAACTCCCTAATTGTATGGAAAAGTCAATGTTTGGAGAACTCATGGGAGAATTTGGGGTAAAAAGGCCAGTTGGGTGAAAAGCCAATGTTGGGTGGAAAAAGTCAAGTTCACATCAAATGGGACAAATTTTGAGATAAAAACGCCCCCGTTGGATCAAAACCCACGACTTTGGCCGATGGGGATGAATTTTGGGATAAAAAAGCTCCAATTGGGTAGAAAAGTCAAAGTTGGGCATCAATGAGGATGGATTTGTGATAAAAATGCCCCAATTGGGTGGAAAAGTCAGTGTTTGGTGGAAAGGTCAATGTTCAACATCAATGGGAGAAATTTTGAGATAAAAACGCCCCCGTTGGACCAAACCGCCCAAAGATTTTGGTCAATGGGGTGAATTTTGGGATGAAAACGCCCCAATTGGGTGAAAAAGTCAACGTTGGATGGAAAAGTCAAGGTTGGAACTCGACAGGGATGAGTTTTTGGGATAAAAACGCGCCAATTGGACGGAAAAGTCAACTTTGGGTGGAAAAGACAATATTGGACTTCAATGGGGACAAATTTTAGGATAAAAACGCCCCAATTGGGTAGAAAAGTCAACGTCGGACATCAACGAGGATGGATTTGGAATAAAAATGCCCAGTTGGTGGAAAAGCCAATGCTGGGCCTCAAGGGGGATGGATTTTTGGATAAAAACACCCAGTTGGGTGGAAAAGTCAAGATTCAACATCAATGGGACAAATTTCGGGATAAAAACGCTCCCTTTGGACCAAACCCCAAGATTTTGGTCAATGGGAAAGAATTTTGGGGTAAAAACTCCCTAATTGTATGGAAAAGTCAATGTTGGACCTCAATGGGGATGAATTTGGGGTAAAAAGGCCCAGTTGGGTGGAAAGGCCAATGTTGGGTGGAAAAGTCAAGGTTCAACATCAATGGGACAAATTTAGGATAAGCAGCCCAGGTGGATCAAGAAAACTGACTTTGGTCAATGAAGATGGTTGGGATAAAAATGCTCCAATTGGGTACAAAAGTCAACGTCGGGCATCAATGAGGATGGATTCGTGATAAAAATGCCCCAATTGGGTGAAAAAGTCAGTGTTGGGTGGAAGAGTCAATGTTCAACATCAATGGGCCAAATTTTGGGATAAAAACGCCCCCGTTGGATCAAAACCCACGACTTTGGTCAATGGGGATGAATTTTGGGATAAAAACGCTCCATTTTGGTGAAAAAGTCAACGCTGGATGTAAAAATCAAGGTTGGATCTCAACAGGGATAAGTTTTGGGATAAAAACGCTCCAATTGGATGGAAAAGTCAACGTTGGGTGAAAAAGTCAATATTGGACTTCAATGGGGACAAATTTCAGGATAAAAAAGCCCCGTTGGACCAAACCCCAACAGTTTCGTCAATGGGGATGAATTTTTGGGATAAAAACGTCCCAATTGGGTGAAAAAGTCAACGTTGGATGGAAAAGTCAAGGTTGGAACTCGACAGGGATGAGTTTTGGGATAAAAACGCTCCAATTGGACGGAAAAGTCAGCTTTGGGTGGAAAAGACAATATTGGACTTCAATGGGGACAAAATTTAGGATAAAAACACCCCAATTGGGTAGAAAGGTGAACGTCGGACATCAACGAGGATGGATTTGGAATAAAAATGCGCAGTTGGGTGGAAAAGCCAACGCTGGGCCTCAAGGGGGATGGATTTTTGGATAAAAACAGCCAGTTGGGTGGAAAAGTCAAGATTCAACATCAATGGGACAAATTTCGGGATAAAAACGATCCCTTTGGACCAAACCCCAAGATTTTGGTCAATGGGGAAGAATTTTGGGTAAAAACTCCCTAATTGTATGGAAAAGTCAATGTTGGACCTCAATGGGGATGAATTTGGCGTAAAAAGGCCCAGTTGGGTGGAAAAGGCAATGTTGGGTGGAAAAGTCAAGGTTCAATCAATGGGACAAATTTTGGATAAACGCCCACGTTGGATCAAAACCCACGACTTTGGTCAATGGGGATGAATTTTGGGATAAAAACGCTCCAATTGGGTAGAAAAGTCAACGTTAAGTTTATGAGGATGGATTTGTGATGAAAAATGCCCCAATTGGGTGGAAAAGTCAGTGTTGGATGGAAAGGTCAATGTTCAACATCAATGGGACAAATTTTGAGATAAAAACGCCCTCGTTGGACCAAACCCCAAGATTTTGGCCAATGGGGATGAATATTGGGATAAAAACGCTCCATTTGGGTGAAAAAGTCAACGTTGGATGGAAAAGTCAAAGTTGGATCTCAACAGGGATGTGTTTTAAAATAAAAACGCTACAATTGAATGCAAAAGTCAGCGTTGGGTGAAAAAGTCAATATTGGACCTCAACGGGGACAAATTTTGGGATAAAAACGCCCCCGTTGGACCAAACCGGAAGAGTTTGGTCAATGGGGATGAATTTTTGGGATAAAAACGTCCCAATTGGGTGAAAAGTCAACGTTGGATAAAAAAGTCAAGGTTGGATCTCAACAGGGATGAGTTTTGGGATAAAAACGCTCCAATTGGACGGAAAAGTCAACGTTGGGTGGAAAGCCAATATTGGACTTCAATGGGGACAAATTTTAGGATAAAAACACCCCAATTGGGTAGAAAAGTCAACGTCGGACATCAACGAGGATGGATTTGGAATAAAAATGCCCAGTTGGGTGGAAAAGCCAACGCTGGGCCTCAAGGGGGATGGATTTTTGGATTAAAAACACCCAGTTGGGTGGAAAAGTCAAGATTCAACATCAATGGGACAAATTTCGGGATAAAAACGCTCCCTTTGGACCAAACCCCAAGATTTTGGTCAATGGGGAAGAATTTTGGGGTAAAACTCCCTAATTGTATGGAAAAGTCAATGTTGGACCTCAATGGGGATGAATTGGGGGTAAAAAGGCCCAGTTGGGTGGAAAAGCCAATGTTGGGTGGAAAAGTCAAGGTCCAACATCAATGGGACAAATTTTGGGATAAAAACGCCCCCGTTGAATCAAAACCGCCACGACTTTGTCAACTGAAGATGATTTTGGATAAAAAACGCTCCATTTGGGTAGCAAGTCCAAAGTTGGGCAATCAATGAGGATGGATTTGTTTGATAAAAATCGCCCAATTGGGTGGAAAAAGTCAGTGTTGGGATGGAAAAGGTCAATGTTCAACATCAAGATGGGAGAAATTTTTGAGATAAAAACCGCACCGTTTGGACCAACCCGCAGAATTTTGGTCACATGGGGGTGGAATTTTGTAGATAAAAACACGCTCCCATTTGGGTAAAATAAGTCAACGTTGGTTGGAAAAGTCAAGGTTGGAACTCTACAGGGATGAGTTTTGGGATAAAAAAGCTCCAATTGGACGGAAAAGTCAACTTTGGGTGGAAAAACCAATATTGGACTTCAATGGGGAAAAAGTTTGGGATAAAAACGCCCCAATTGGGTAGAAAAGTCAACGTCGGACATCAACGAGGATGGATTTGGAATAAAAATGCCCAGTTGGGTGGAAAAGCCAACGCTGGGCCTCAAGGGGGATGGATTTTTGGATAAAAAAACCCAGTTGGGTGGAAAAGTCAAGATTCAACATCAATGGGACAAATTTCGGGATAAAAACGCTCCCTTTGGACCAAACCCCAAGATTTTGGTCAATGGGGAAGAATTTTGGGGTAAAAACTCCCTAATTGTATTGAAAAGTCAATGTTGGACCTCAAGGGGGATGAATTTGGGGTAAAAAGGCCCAGTTGGGTGGAAAAGCCAATGTTGGGTGGAAAAGTCAAGGTTCAACATCAATGGGACAAATTTTGGGATAAAAACGCCCCCGTTGAATCAAAACCCACAACTTTGGTCAATGGGGATGAATTTGGGGATAAAAATGCTCCAATTGGGTAGAAAAGTAAACGTTAAGTTTATGAGGATGGATTTGTGATAAAAATGCCCCAATTGGGTGGAAAAGTCAGTGTTGGGTGGAAAGGTCAATGTTCAACATCAATGGGAGAAATTTTGAGATAAAAACGCCCCCGTTGGACCAAACCCCAATATTTTCGTCAATGGGGATGAATTTTGGGATAAAAACGCTCCATTTGGGTAAAAAAGTCAACGCTGGATGGAAAAATCAAGGTTGGATCTCAACAGGGATGAGTTTTGGGATAAAAACGCTCCATTTGGGTGAAAAAGTCAACGCTGGATGGAAAAATCAAGATTGGATCTCAACAGGGATGAGTTTTGAGATAAAAACGCTACAATTGGATTCAAAAGTCAACGTTGGGTGAAAAAGTCAATATTGGACCTCAACGGGGACAAATTTTGGGATAAAAACGCCCCCGTTGGACCAAACGCGAAGAGTTGGTCAATGGGGATGAAATTTTTGGGATAAAAACGTCCCAATTGGGTGAAAAAAGTCACGTTTGGATAAAAGTCAAGGTTGGAGTCTCAACAGGGATGAATTTTGGATTAAAAACGCTCCAATTGGACGGAAAAGTCAACGTTGGGTGGAAAAGCCAATATTGGACTTCCATGGGGACAAATTTTGGGATAAAAACGCCCCAATTGGGTAGAAAAGTCAACGTCGGACATCAACGAGGATGGATTTGGAATAAAAATGCCCAGTTGGGTGGAAAAGCCAACGCTGGGCCTCAAGGGGATGGATTTTTGGATAAAAACACCCAGTTGGGTGGAAAAGTCAAGATTCAACATCAATGGGACAAATTTCGGGATAAAAACGCTCCCTTTGGACCAAACCCCAAGATTTGGGTCAATGGGGAAGAATTTTGGGGTAAAAACTCCCTAATTGTATGGAAAAGTCAATGTTGGACCTCAATGGGGATGAATTTGGGGTAAAAAGGCCCAGTTGGGTGGAAAGCCAATGTTGGGCGGAAAAGTCAAGGTTCAACATCAATGGGACAAATTTTGGGATAAAAACGCCCCCGTTGGATCAAAACCCACGACTTTGGTCAATGAAGATGAATTTTGGGATAAAAACGCTCCAATTGGGTAGAAAAGTCCAAAGTTGGGCATCAATGAGGATGGATTTGCTGATAAAAATTCCCCCAATTGGGTGGAAAAGTCAAGTGTTGGTGGAAAGGTCACATGTTCAACATCATGGGACAAATTTTGAGAATAAAAACGCCCCCTGTTGGACCAAACCCAGATTCTTGGTCAATGGGGATGAATTCTGGGATAACAAACCGCTCCATGTTGGGTGACAAAATCAACGCTGGATGAATAAATCATCAGGTTGGGATCTCAACAGGATGGAAGTTTTGAGATAAAAACGTAGCATTGGATTCAAAAGTCAGTGTTGGGTGGAAAAGTCAATATTTGACCTCAATGGGGACAAATTTTGGGATAAAAACTCCCCCATACCACCAAAACCTAAGATTTTGGTCAATGGGGGTAATCTTGAGATAAAAACACCCCAATTGGGTGAAAAAAGTCAACGTTGGATGGAAAAGTCAAGGTTGGAACTCAACAGGGATGAGTTTTGGGATAAAAACACTCCAATTGGACGGAAAATTCAACATGGGGTGGAAAAGCCAATATTGGAACTCAATGGGGACAAATTTAAGGATAAAACGCCCTCGTTGGACAAACCCCAACATTTTGGTCAATGGGATGAATTTTTTGGGATAAAAACGTCGCAATTGGGTGAAAAAGTCAACGCTGGAATGGAAAAACCAAAGGTTGGATCTCACAGTGGATGAGTTTTGGGATAAAAACGATCCAATTGGATGGAAAGTCAACGTTGGGTGAAAAAGTCAATATTGGACCTCACGGGGGACAAATTTTGGGATAAAAACGCCCCCGTTGGACCAAACCGAAGAGTTTGGTCAATGGGGATGAATTTTGGATAAAAACGCGCTCCAGTTGGGTGAAAAGTCAAACGCTTGGAGTAAAAAAGTCAAGGTTGGATCTCAACAGGGATGAGTTTTGGGATAAAACGCTCCAATTGGACGGAAAAGTCAACGTTGGGTGGAAAAGCCAATATTGGACTTCAATGGGGACAAATTTTAGGATAAAAACGCCCCAATTGGGTAGAAAAGTCAACGTCGGACATCAACGAGGATGGATTTGGAATAAAAATGCCCAGTTGGTGGAAAAGCCAACGCTGGGCCTCAAGGGGGATGGATTTTTGGATAAAAACACCCAGTTGGGTGGAAAAGTCAAGATTCAACATCAATGGGACAAATTTCGGGATAAAAACGCTCCCTTTGGACCAAACCCCAAGATTTTGGTCAATGGGGAAGATTTTTGGGGTAAAAACTCCCTAATTGTATGGAAAAGTCAATGTTGGACCTCAATGGGGATGAATTTGGGGTAAAAAGGCACAGTTGGGTGGAAAAGCCAATGTTGGGTGGAAAAGTCAAGGTTCAACATCAATGGGACAAATTTTGGGATAAAAACACCCCCGTTGGATCAAAACCCACGACTTTGGTCAATGAAGATGAATTTTGGGATAAAAACGCTCAATTTGGGTAGAAAAGTCAAAGTTGGGCATCAATGAGGATGGATTTGTGATAAAAATGCCCCAATTGGGTGGAAAAGTCAGTGTTGGGTGGAAAGGTCAATGTTCAACATCAATGGGAGAAATTTTGAGATAAAACGCCCCCGTTGGACCAAACCCCAAGATTTTGGTCAATGGGGATGAATTTTGAGATAAAAACGCTCCATTTGGGTAAAAAAGTCAACGTTGGATGGAAAAGTCAAGGTTGGATCTCAACAGGGATGTGTTTTAAGATAAAAACGCTCCAATTGGACGGAAAAGTCAACTTTGGGTGGAAAAGCCAATATTGGACTTCCATGGGGAAAAATTTTAGGATAAAAACGCCCCAATTGGGTAGAAAAGTCAACGTCGGACATCAACGAGGATGGATTTGGAATAAAAATGCCCAGTTGGGTGGAAAAGCCAACGCTGGGCCTCAAGGGGGATGGATTTTTTGGATAAAAACACCCAGTTGGGTGGAAAAGTCAAGATTCAACATCAATGGGGCAAATTTCGGGATAAAAATGCTCCCTTTGGACCAAACCCAAAGATTTTGGTCAATGGGGAAGAATTTTGGGGTAAAAACTCCTAAATTCTATGGAATAGTCAATGTTGGACCTCAATGGGGATGAATTTTGGGGGTAAAAAGGCCCGTTTGGGTGGAAAAGCCAATGTTGGGGTAGAAAAGTCAAGGTTCAACCATCAATGGGACAAATTGTGGGATAAAAACGCCCCCGTTGGATCAAAACCCACGACTTTGGCCAATGGGGATGAATTTTGGGATAAAAATGCTCCATTTGGGCAGAAAAGTCAAAGTTGGGCATCAATGAGGATGGATTTGTGATAAAAATGCCCCAATTGGGTGGAAAAGTCAGTGTTGGGTGGAAAGGTCACTGTTCAACATCAATGGGACAAATTTTGAGATAAAAACGCCCCCGTTGGACCAAACCCCAAGATTTTGGTCAATGGGGATGAATTTTGAGATAAAAACGCTCCATTTGGGTAAAAAATCAACGTTGGATGGAAAAATCAAGGTTGGATCTCAACAGGGATGTGTTTTCGGATAAAAACGCCCCAATTGGATGGAAAAGTCAACGTTGGGTGAAAAAGTCAATATTGGACCTCAACGGGGACAAATTTTGGGATAAAAACGCCCCCGTTGGACCAAACCGGAAGAGTTTGGTCAATGGGGATGAATTTTGGATTAAAAACGCCACAATTGGGTAGAAAAGTCAACGTCGGACATCAACGAGGATGGATTTGGAATAAAAATGCCCAGTTGGGTGGAAAAGCCAACGCTGGGCCTCAAGGGGGATGGATTTTGGATAAAAACACCCAGTTGGGTGGAAAAGTCAAGATTCAACATCAATGGGACAAATTTCGGGATAAAAACGCTCCCTTTGGACCAAACCCCAACATTTTGGTCAATGGGGAAGAATTTTGGGGTAAAAACTCCCTAATTGTATGGAAAAGTCAATGTTGGACCTCAATGGGGATGAATTTGGGGTAAAAAGGCCCAGTTGGGTGGAAAAGCCAATGTTGGGTGGAAAAGTCCAGGTTCAACATCAATGGGACAAATTTTGGGATAAAAACGCCCCCGTTGGAACAAAACCCACGACTTTGGCCAATGGGGATGAATTTTGGGATAAAAATGCTTCCAATTGGGTAGAAAAGTCACTCGTTAAGTTTATGAGGAATGGATTTGTGCATAAAAATGCCCAATTGGGGTGGAAAAGTCAGTGTTGGGTGGAAAGGTCAATGTTCAAAACATACAATGGGACAAATTGAGATAAAAACGCCCCGTTGGCAAACCCAAAGATTTTGTCAATGGGTGATGATTTTGGGATAAAAAACCTCCATTTGGGTGAAAAAGTCAACGCTGATGGAAAAATCAAGGTTGGATCTCAACAAGGGATGAGTTTTGGGATAAAAACGATCCAATTGGATTGAAAAGTAAGTTGGGTGAAAAGTCAATTATGGACTCAGGACAATTTTGAGATAAAAACGCCCACGTTGGACCAAACCCCAAGATTTTGGTCAATGGGGATGAATTTTGGGATAAAAACGCTCCAGTTGGGTGAAAAAGTCAACGCTGGATGGAAAAATCATGGTTGGATCTCAACAGGGATGAGTTTTGGGATAAAAACGATCCAATTGGATGGAAAAGTCAACGTTGGTTGAAAAAGTCAATATTGGACCTCAACGGGGACAAATTTTTGGGATAAAAACGCCCCCGTCGGATCAAAACCTACGACTTTGGTCAATGGGGATGAATTTTTGGGATAAAAACGTCCCAATTGGGTGAAAAAGTCAACGTTGGATGGAAAAGTCAAGGTTGGATCTCAACAGGGATGAGTTTGGGATAAAAACGCTCCAATTGGACGGAAAAGTCAACTTTGGGTGGAAAAGCCAATATTGGACTTCCATGGGGACAAATTTTAGGATAAAAACGCCCCAATTGGGTAGAAAAGTCAACGTCGGACATCAACGAGGATGGATTTGGAATAAAATGCCCAGTTGGGTGGAAAAGCCAACGCTGGGCCTCAAGGGGGATGGATTTTTGGATAAAAACACCCAGTTGGGTGGAAAAGTCAAGATTCAACATCAATGGGACAAATTTCGGGATAAAAACGCTCCCTTGGACCAAACCCCAAGATTTTGGTCAATGGGGAAGAATTTTGGGGTAAAAACTCCCTAATTGTATGGGAAAGTCAATGTTGGACCTCAATGGGGATGAATTTGGGGTAAAAAGGCCTAGTTGGGTGGAAAAGCCAATGTTGGGTGGAAAAGTCAATGTTCAACATCAATGGGACAAATTTTGGGATAAAAACACCCCCGTTGGATCAAAACCCACGACTTTGGTCAATGGGGATGAATTTTTGGGATAAATTGCTCCAATTAGGTAGAAAATTAAACGCCGGGCTTCAATGAGGATGGATTTGGAATAAAAATGCCCCAATTGGGTGGAAAAGTCAGTGTTGGGTGGAAAATTCAATGTTCAACATCAATGGGAAAAATTTTAAGATAAAAACGCCCCCGTTGGACCAAACCCCAAGATTTTGGTCAATGGGGATGAATTTTGGGATAAAAACGTCCCAATTGGTGAAAAAGTAACGTTGGATTGGAAGTCAAGGCTTGGATCTCAACAGGATGAAGTTTTGGGATAAAAACGCTCCAATTGGACAGAAAAGTCAGTTTTGGGTGGAAAAGCAATATTGGAGCTTCAATGGGTGAGCAAATTTTTAGTATAAAAACGCCCCAATTGGGTAGAAAAGTCAACGTCGGACATCAACGAGGATGGATTTGGAATAAAAATGCCCAGTTGGGTGGAAAAGATAACGCTGGGCCTCAAGTGGGATGGATTTTTGGATAAAAACACCCAGTTGGGTGGAAAAGTCAAGATTCAACATCAATGGGACAAATTTCGGGATAAAAACGCTCCCTTTGGACCAAACCCCAAGATTTGGTCAATGGGGAAGAATTTTGGGGTAAAAACTCCCTAATTGTATGGAAAAGTCAATGTTGGACCTCAATGGGGATGAATTTGGGGTAAAAAGGCCCAGCTGGGTGGAAAAGCCAATGTTGGGTGGAAAAGTCAAGGTTCAACATCAATGGGACAAATTTTGGGATAAAAACGCCCCCGTTGGATCAAAACACACGACTTTGGTCAATGAAGATGAATTTGGGGATAAAAACGCTCCAATTGGGTAGAAAAGTCAAAGTTGGGCATCAATGAGGATGGATTTGTGATAAAAAATGCCCCAATTGGGCGGAAAAGTCAGTGTTGGGTGGAAAGGCCAATGTTCAACATCAATGGGACAAATTTTGAGATAAAAACGCCCCCGTTGGACCAAACCCCAAGATTTTGGTCAATGGGGATGAATTCTGGGATAAAACCGCTCCATTTGGGTGAAAAAGTCAACGCTGGATGGAAAAATCAAGGTTGGAACTCAAACAGGGATGAGTTTGGGATAAAAACGCTCAATTGGAACGGAATTCACATTGGGGTGGGAAAAGTCAATATTGGACCTCAACGGGGACAAATTTTGAGATAAAAACGCCTCCGTTGGACCAAACCGGAAGAGTTTGGTCAATGGGGATGAATTTTTGGGATAAAAACGTCCCAATTGGGTGAAAAAGTCAACGTTGGATGGAACAGTCAAGGTTGGAACTCGACAGGGATGAGTTTTGGGATAAAAACGCTCCAATTGGACGGAAAAGTCAACTTTGGGTGGAAAAGCCAATATTGGACTTCCATGGGGACAAATTTTAGGATAACAACGCCCCAATTGGGTAGAAAAGTCAACGTCGGACATCAACGAGGATGGATTTGGAATAAAAATGCCCAGTTGGGTGGAAAAGACAACGCTGGGCCTCAAGGGGGATGGACTTTTGGATAAAAACACCCAGTTGGGTGGAAAAGTCAAGATTCAACATCAATGGGACAAATTTCGGGATAAAAACGCCCTCATTGGATCAAAACCCACGACTTTAGTCAATGGGGATGAATTTTGGGATAAAAACGCTCCATTTGGGTAGAAAAGTCAAAGTTGGGCATCAATGAGGATGGATTTGTGATAAAAATGCCCCAATTGGGTGGAAAAGTCAGTGTTGGGTGGAAAAGTCAATGTTCAACATCATGGGACAAATTTTGAAGATAAAAAAGCCCCCGAGTTGGACCAAACGGAAGAGTTTGTTCACATGGAGAGAGAGAGGAAGAGAGCGGATTTGGGTAAAACGTCAACCGTTGGATGGAAAAGTCAGGTTGGATTCTAAAACCAGCGGGATGAGTTTTGGGATAAAATGCTCAATTGGTACGGAAAAGTCAACGTTGGGTGGAAAAGCCAATATTAGGTATTCATGGGGACACCAACTTTAGGATCATAAAACGCCCCATGGCGTACATAAATGTAACGTCGGACATCAACGGAGGGAATGCAAGTTTGGAATAAAAAATGCGCCAGTTTGGATGGTAAAAGACAACGCTGGGATTCCCTAGGGGATGGATTTTTGGATAAAACACCGGTTGGGTGGAAAAGTCAAGTTTCAACATCAATGGGACAAATTTTGGGATAAAAACGCCCCCGTTGGATCAAAACCCACGACTTTGGTCAATGAAGTTGAATTTTGGGATAAAAACGCTCCAATTGGGTAGAAAAGTCAAAGTTGGGCATCAATGAGGATGGATTTGTGCTAAAAATGCCCCAATTGGGTGGGAAAGCCAATGTTGGGTGGAAAAGTAATTGTTCAATGTCAATGGGAAAAATTTCGGGATAAAAACGCCCCCGTTGAACCAAACCCCAAGATTTTGGTCAATGGGGATGAATTTTGGGATAAAACCGCTCCAATTGGATGGAAAAGTCAACGTTGGTTGGAAAACTCAATATTGGACCTCAATGGGGACAAATTTTAGGATAAAAACGCCCCCATCCTACCAAAACCCAAATTTTGGTCAATGGGGGTGAATTTTGGGATGAAAACGCCCCAATTGGGTGAAAAAGTCAACGTTGGATGGAAAAGTCAAGGTTGGAACTCAACAGGGATGAGTTTTGGGATAAAAACGCTCCAATTGGACGGAAAAGTCAACGTTGGGTGAAAAAGTCAATATTGGACCTCAATGGGGACAAATTTCAGGATAAAAACGCCCCCGTTGGACCAAACCCCAAGATTTTGGTCAATGGGGATGAATTTTGAGATAAAAACGCTCCATTTGGGTGAAAAAGTCAACGTTGGATGGAATAGTCGAGGTTGGATCTCAACAGGGATGAGTTTTGGGATAAAAACGCTCCAATTGGATGGAAAAGTCAACGTTGGGTGGAAAACTCAATATTGGACCTGAATGAGGACAAATTTTAGGATAAAAACGCCCCCATCCTACCAAAACCCAAGATTTTGGTCAATGGGGGTGAATTTTGGGATGAAAACGCCCCAATTGGGTGAAAAAGTCAACGTTGGATGGAAAAGTCAAGGTTAGAACTAACAGGGATGAGTTTTGGGATAAAAGCGCTCCAATTGGACGGAAAATTCAACATTGGGTGGAAAAGCCAATATTGGACCTCAATGGGGACAAATTTCGGGATAAAAATGCCCCCGTTGGACCAAACCCCAAGATTTTGGTCAATGGGGATGAATTTTGGGATAAAACCACCCCAATTGGACGGAAAAGTCAACATTGGGTGGAAAACTCAATATTGGACTTCAATGGGTAAAAATTTTGGGATAAAAATGCCCCTGTTGGACCAAACCCCAAGACTTTGGTCAATGGGGAAGGATTTTGGGGTAAAAATGCTCCCATTGGGTAGAAAAGTCAAGGTTGGAAATCAACAAGGATGAATTTTGGGTAAAAAGGCCCAGTTGGGTGGGAAAGCCAATGTTGGGTGGAAAAGTCATTGTTCAATGTCAATGGGAAAAATTTCTGGATAAAAACGCCCCCGTTGGACCAAACCCCAAGATTTTGGTCAATGGGGATGAATTTTGAGATAAAAACGCTCCAGTTGGGTGAAAAAGTCAACGCTGGATGGAAAAGTCAAGGTTGGATCTCAACAGGGATGAGTTTTGGGATAAAAACGCTCCAATTGGACGGAAAAGTCAACGTTGGGTGAAAAAGTCAATATCGGACTTCAATGGGGACAAATTTTGGGATAAAAACGCCCCGTTGGACCAAACCCCAAATTTTGGCCAATGGGGATGAATTTTTGGGATAAAAATGCTCCAATTGGGTAGAAAAGTCAACGTCGGGCTTCAATGAGGATTGATTTGTGATAAAAATGCCCCAATTGGGTGGAAAAGTCAGTGTTGGGTGGAAAATTCAATGTTCAACATCAATGGGACAAATTTTGAGATAAAAACGCCCCCGTTGGACCAAACCGGAAGATTTTGGTCAATGGGGATGAATTTTTGAGATAAAATCGCTCCAATTGGATGGAAAAGTCAACGTTGGGTGGAAAACTCAATATTGGACCTCAATGGGGACAAATTTTAGGATAAAAACGCCCCCATCCTACCAAAACCCAAGATTTTGGTCAATGGGGGGGAATTTTGGGATGAAAACGCCCCAATTGGGGAAAAAAGTCAATGTTGGATGGAAAAGTCAAGGTTGGAACTCAACAGGGATGAGTTTTGGGATAAAAGCGCTCCAATTGGACAAAAAATTAACATTGGGTGGAAAAGCCAATATTAGACCTCAATGGGGACAAGTTTCGGGATAAAAACGCCCCCGTTGGACCAAACCTCAAAATTTTGGTCAATGGGGATGAATTTTGGGATGAAAATGCTCCAATTGGACGGAAAAGTCAACATTGGGTGGAAAAGCCAATATTGGACTTCCATGGGGACAAATTTTAGGATAAAAACGCCCCAATTGGGTAGAAAAGTCAACATCGGACATCAACGAGGATGGATTTGGAATAAAAATGCCCAGTTGGGTGGAAAAGACAACGCTGGGACTCAAGGAGGATGGATTTTTGGATAAAAACACCCAGTTGGGTGGAAAAGTCAAGGTTCAACATCAATGGGACATATTTCGGGATAAAAACGCTCCCTTTGGACCAACCCCCAAGATTTTGGTAAATGGGGAAGAATTTTGGGGTAAAAATTCTCCAGTTGGGTAGAAAAGTCAAGGTTGGAAATCAACAAGGATGAATTTTGGGTAAAAGGGCCCAGTTGGGCGGGAAAGCCAATGTTGGGTGGAAAAGTCAATGTTCAATGTCAATGGGAAAAATTTTGAGATAAAAACGCCCCTGTTGGACCAAACCCCAAGATTTTGGTCAATGGGGATGAATTTTGGGATAAAAACGCTCCAGTTGGGTGAAAAAGTCAACGCTGGATGGAAAAGTCAAGGTTGGATCTCAACAGGGATGAGTTTTAAAATAAAAACGCTCCAATTAGACGGAAAAGTCAACTTTGGGTGAAAAAGTCAATATTGGACTTCAATGGGGAGAAATTTCAGGATAAAAACGCCCCGTTGGACCAAACCCCAACATTTTGGTCAATGGGGATGAATTTTTGGGATAAAAATGCACAAGTTGTGTGGAAAAGCCAATGTTAGGTGAAGAAGTCAAGGTTCAACATCAATGGGACAAATTTTGGGATAAAAACGCCCCCGTTGGATCAAAACCCACGACTTTGGTCAATGGGGATGAATTTTGGGATAAAAACCGCTCCAGTTGTGTGAAAAAGACAACGTTGGGCATCAATGAGATGAGATTTGTGATTAAAAATCCCCAATTGGTGCAAAGTCAGACTGTTGGGTGGAAAAATTCAATGTTTCACATATTGGGACAAAAAATTTCTGAGATAAAAACGCCCCGTATGGACCAAACCGGAAGATGGTTGGTCAATGGATGAATTTTGAGATAAAAACGCCCATTGGGTAAAAAGTCACGTGAATGGAGAAAGTCAAGGTTGGAACTCGACAGGGATGAGTTTTGGGATAAAAACACTCCAATTGGACGGAAAAGTCAACTTTGGGTGGAAAAGCCAATATTGGACTTCCATGGGGGCAAATTTTAGGATAAAAACGCCCCAATTGGGTAGAAAAGTCAACGTCGGACATCAACGAGGATGGATTTGGAATAAAAATGCCCAGTTGGGTGGAAAAGCCAACGCTGGGCCTCAAGGGGGATGGATTTTTGGATAAAAACACCCAGTTGGGTGGAAAAGTCAAGATTCAACATCAATGGGACAAATTTCGGGATAAAACGCTCCCTTTGGACCAAACCCCAAGATTTTGGTCAATGGGGAAGAATTTTGGGGTAAAAACTCCCTAATTGTATGGAAAAGTCAATGTTGGACCTCAATGGGGATGAATTCGGGGTAAAAAGGCCCAGTTGGGTGGAAAAGCCAATGTTGGGTAGAAAAGTCAAGGTTCAACATCAATGGGACAAATTTTGGGATAAAAACGCCCCCGTTGGATCAAAACCCACGACTTTGGCCAATGGGGATGAATTTTGGGATAAAAATGCTCCACTTGGGTAGAAAAGTCAACGTTGGGCATCAATGAGGATGGATTTGTGATAAAAATGCCCCAATTGGGTGGAAAAGTCAGTGTTGGGTGGAAAGGTCAATGTTCACATTAAAACGTCCCAATTGCGGTGAAAAAGTCAACGTGATAAAAAAGTCAAGGTTGGATCTCAACAGGGATGAGTTTTGGGATAAAAACGCTCCAATTGGACGGAATAGTCAACTTTGGTTGGAAAAGCCAATATTGGACTTCCATGGGGACAAATTTTTGGATAAAAACACCCCAATTGGGTAAAAAAGTCAACGTCAGACATCAATGAGGATGGATTTGTGATAAAAACGTCCCAAATGGGTGGAAAAGTCAGTGTTGGGTGGAAAAGTCAAGATTCAACATCAATGGGACAAATTTCGGGATAAAAACGCTCCCTTTGGACCAAACCCCAAGATTTTGGTCAATGGGGAAGAATTTTGGGGTAAAAAATCCCTAATTGTATGGAAAAGTCAATGTTGGACCTCAATGGGGATGAATTTGGGTAAAAAGGCCCAGTTGGGTGGAAAAGCCAATGTTGGGTGGAAAAGTCAAGGTTCAACATCAATGGGACAAATTTTGGGATAAAAACGCCCCCGTTGGATCAAAACCCACGACTTTGGCCAATGGGGATGAATTTGGGGATAAAAATGCTCAAATTGGATGGAAAAGTCAACGTTGGGTTTATGAGGATGGATTTGTGATAAAAATGCCCCAATTGGGTGGAAAAGTCAGTGTTGGGTGGAAAAGTCAATATTGGACCTCAATGGGGACAAATTTCGGGATAAAAACTCCCCCATACCACCAAAACCCAAGATTTTGGTCAATGGGGGTTAATCTTGGGATAACAACGCCCCAATTGGGTGAAAAAGTCAACGGTGGATGGAAAAGTCAAGGTTGGAACTCAACAGGAGAGTTTTGTGATAAAAATGCCCCAATTGGGTGGAAAAGTCAGTGTTGGGTTGAAAAGTCAATATTGGACCTCAATGGGGACAAATTTTGGGATAAAAACTCCCCCATACCACCATAACCTAAGATTTTGGTCAATGGGGTTTAATCTTGGGATAAAAACACCCCAATTGGGTAAAAAAGTCAACGTTGGATGGAAAAGTCAAGGTTGGATCTCAACAGGGATGAGTTTTGGGATAAAAACGATCCAATTGGGTGGAAAAGTCAGTGTTGGGTGGAAAAGTCAATGTTCAACATCAATGGGACAAATTTTGGGATAAAAACGGCCCCGTTGGACCAAACCCCAAGATTTTGGTAAATGGGGATGAATTTTGGGATAAAAACGTCCCAATTGGGTGAAAAAGTCAACGTTGGATGGAAAAGTCAAGGTTGGAACTCGACTGGGATGAGTTTTGGGATAAAAACGCTCCAATTGGACGGAAAAGTCAACTTTGGGTGGAAAAGCCAATATTGGACTTCCATGGGGACAAATTTTAGGATAAAAACGCCCCAATTGGGTAGAAAAGTCAACGTCGGACATCAACGAGGATGGATTTGGAATAAAAATGCCCAGTTGGGTGGAAAAGCCAACGCTGGGCCTCAAGGGGTATGGATTTTTGGATAAAAACACCCAGTTGGGTGGAAAAGTCAAGATTCAACATCAATGGGACAAAATTTCGGGATAAAAACGCTCCCTTTGGACCAAACCCCAAGATTTTGGTCAATGGGGAAGAATTTTGGGGTAAAAACTGCCTAATTGTATGGAAAAGTCAATGTTGGACCTCAATGGGGATGAATTTGGGGTAAAAAGGCCCAGTTGGGTGGAAAAGCCAATGTTGGGTGGAAAAGTCAAGGTTCAACATCAATTGGACAAATTTTTGGATAAAAACGCCCCCGTTGGATCAAAACCCACGACTTTGGTCAATGAAGATGAATTTTGGGATAAAAACGCTCCATTTGGGTAGAAAAGTCAACGTTGGGCATCAATGAGGATGGATTTGTGATAAAAATGCCGCAATTGGGTGGAAAAGTCAGTGTTGGGTGGAAAGGTCAATGTTCAACATCAATTGGACAAATTTTGAGATAAAAACGCCCCCGTTGGACCAAACACCAAGATTTTGGTCAATGGGGATGAATTTTGAGATAAAAATGCTCGCATTTGGGTAAAAAAGTCAACGTTGGATGGAAAAGTCAAGGTTGGACTCGACCGGATGAGTTTTGGGAATAAAAACGCTGCCAATTGGATGGAAACCAGAAGTGTAACGTTGGGTGGAAAAGCGCAATATTGGACTTCAATGGGGACAAATTTAAGATAAAAACACCCCAATTGGGTAGAAATGTCAACGTCGGACATCAACGAGGATGGATTTGGAATAAAAATGCCCAGTTGGGTGGAAAAGCCAACGCTGGGCCTCAAGGGGGATGGATTTTTGGATAAAAACACCCAGTTGGGTGGAAAAGTCAAGATTCAACATCCATGGGACAAATTTCGGGATTAAAACGCTCCCTTTGGACCAAACCCCAAGATTTTGGTCAATGGGGAAGAATTTTGGGGTAAAAACTCCCTAATTGTATGGAAAAGTCAATGTTGGACCTCAATGGGGATGAATTTGGGGTAAAAAGGCCCAGTTGGGTGGAAAAGCCAATGTTGGGTGGAAAAGTCAAGGTTCAACATCAATGGGACAAATTTTGGGATAAAAACGCCCCGTTGGATCAAAACCCACGACTTTGGTCAATGGGGATGAATTTTTGGGATAAAAATGCTCCAAGTGGGTAGAATATTAAACGTCGGGCTTCAATGAGGATGGATTTGTGATAAAAATGCCCCAATTGGGTGGAAAAGTCAGTGTTGGGTGGAAAGGTCAATGTTCAACATCAATGGGAAAAATTTTGAGATAAAAACGCCCCCGTTGGACCAAACCCCAAGAATTTGGTAAATGGGAATGAATTTTGGGATAAAAACGCTCCATTTGGGTGAAAAAGTCAACGCTGGATGGAAAAGTCAAGGTTGGATCTAAACAGGGATGAGTTTTGGGATAAAAATCTAAATTGGACGGAAAAAGTCAATCGTTGCGGAAAAGTCACTATTGACTCTCAAATGGGGACAAATTTTGGGATAAAAACGTCCCAATTGGGTGAAAAAGTCAACGTTGGACATCAACGAGGATGGATTTGGAATAAAAATGCCCAGTTGGGTGGAAAAGCCAACGCTGGGCCTCAAGGGGGATGGATTTTTTGATAAAAACACCCAGTTGGGTGGAAAAGTCAAGATTCAACATCAATGGGACAAATTTTGGGATAAAAACGCTCCCTTTGGACCAACCCCCAAGATTTTGGTCAGTGGGGAAGAATTTTGGGGTAAAAACTCCCTAATTGTATGGAAAAGTCAATGTTGGACCTCAATGGGGATGAATTTGGGGTAAAAAGGCCCAGTTGGGTGGAAAAAGCAATGTTGGGTGGAAAAGTCAAGGTTCAACATCAATGGGACAAATTTTGGGATAAAAACGCCCCGTTGGATCAAAACCCACGACTTTGGTCAATGGGGATGAATTTTTCGGATAAAAACGCTGCATTTGGGTAGAAAATTAAACGTCAGGCTTCAATGACGATGGATTTGTGATAAAAATGCCCCAATTGGGTGGAAAAGTCAGTGTTGGGTGGAAAATCCACGTTCACCATCAATGGGAAAATTTTGAGATAAAAACGTTTCCCTGTTGGACCAAAAACCCCAAGATTTTGGTCACTGGGAATGAATTTTGAGATAAAAACGTCCCAATTGCGTAAAAAAATCAACGTTGGATAAAAAAGTCAAGGTTGGATCTCAACAGGGATGAGTTTTGGGATAAAAACGCTCCAATTGGACGGAAAAGTCAACGTTGGGTGGAAAAGCCAATATTGGACTTCAATGGGGACAAATTTTAGGATAAAAACGCCCCAATTGGGTAGAAAAGTCAACGTCGGACATCAACGAGGATGGATTTGGAATAAAAATGCCCAGTTGGTGGAAAAGCCAACGCTGGGCCTCAAGGGGGATGGATTTTTGGATAAAAACACCCAGTTGGGTGGAAAAGTCAAGATTCAACATCAATGGGACAAATTTCGGGATAAAAACGCTCCCTTTGGACCAAACCCCAAGATTTTGGTCAATGGGGAAGAATTTTGGGGTAAAAACTGCCTAATTGTATGGAAAAGTCAACGTTGGACCTCAATGGGGATGAATTTGGGGTAAAAAGGCCCAGTTGGGTGGAAAAGCCAATGTTGGGTGGAAAAGTCAAGGTTCAACATCAATGGGACAAATTTTGGGACAAAAACGCCCCCGTTGATCAAAACCTACGACTTTAATAATGGGGATGAATTTTGGGATAAAAATGCTCCAATTGGGTGAAAATTAAACGGGCCAGGAGTTTCCAAATGAGGATGGATTTGTGATGAAAATGCCCAACTACGGAAAGTCAGTGTTGGGGTGGAAAATCTTAACAAGTTCAACATCAATGGGACAAATTTTGGGATAAAAACACCCCTGTTGGACCAAACCGGAAGAGTTTCGTCAATGGGGATGAATTTTTGGGATAAAAACGTCCCAATTGGGTGAAAAAGTCTACGCTGGATAAAAAAGTCAAGGTTGCAATTCAACAGGGATGAGTTTTGGGATAAAAACGCTCCAATTGGACGGAAAAGTCAACTTTGGGTGGAAAAGCCAATATTGGACTTCCATGGGGACAAATTTTGGGATAAAAATGCCCCAATTGGGTAGAAATGTCAACGTCGGACATCAACGAGGATGGATTTGGAATAAAAATGCCCAGCTGGGTGGAAAAGACAACGCTGGGCCTCAAGGGGGACGGATTTTTTGGATAAAAACACCCAGTTGGGTGGAAAAGTCAAGATTCAACATCAATGGGACAAATTTCGGGATAAAAACGCTCCCTTTGGACCAAACCCCAAGATTTTGGTCAATGGGAAGAATTTTGGGGTAAAAACTCCCTAATTGTATGGAAAAGTCAATGTTGGACCTCAATGGGGATGAATTTGGGGTAAAAAGGCCCAGTTGGGTGGAAAAGCCAATGTTGGGTGGAAAAGTCAAGGTTCAACATCACTGGGACAAATTTTGGGATAAAAACGCCCCCATTGGATCAAAACCCACGACTTTGGTCAATGGGGAAGCGAATTTTGGGATTAAAACGCTCCATTTGGGTAGAAAAGTCAAAGTTGGGCATCAATGAGGATGGATTTGTGATAAAAATGCCGCAATTGGGTGGAAAAGTCAGTGTTGGGTGGAAAGGTCAATGTTCAACATCAATTGGACAAATTTTGAGATAAAAACGCCCCCGTTGGACCAAACCCCAAGATTTGGGTCAATGGGGATGAATTTTGAGATAAAAACGCTCCATTTGGGTAAAAAAGTCAACGTTGGATGGAAAAGTCAAGGTTGGATCTCAACAGGGATGAGTTTTGGGATAAAAACGCTCCAATTGGACGGAAAAGTCAACGTTGGTTGAAAAAGTCAATATTGGACCTCAATGGGACAAATTTTGGGATAAAA
>JAVTVJ010004184.1:0-24425 GCA_034509425.1 Eopsaltria australis
GATTGGGAATGTTTCACCTTGGAGGAGGGAGATTGGGAATGTTTTACCTGGAAGGAGGGAGATTGGGAATGTTTCACCTTGGAGGAGGGAGATTGGGAATGTTTCACCTGGAAGGAGGGAGATTGGGAATATTTCACTTTGGAGGAGGGAGATTGGGAATATTTCACCTTGGAGGAGGGAGATTGGGAATGTTTGACCTTGGAGGAGGGAGATTGGGAATATTTCACTTTGGAGGAGGGAGATTGGGAATGTTTCACCTTGGAGGAGGGAGATTGGGAATGTTTCACCTGGAAGGAGGGAGATTGGGAATGTTTCACCTGGAAGGAGGGAGATTGGGAATATTTCACCTGGAAGGAGGGAAATGGGGAAGGTGTGGCTGAAATTTGTGGCTGGTGAGCGAGAATTCCCACCTCGTGGGAAATCCACCCCTGATTTTGCAGGAAAAAATTAAAATAATTCCTTTTTTTTTTTGCTGCTGAGAGTCTGAGCAGCAGGACAGGGAAGGAAATGGGGGATTTGGGATCTTCAGAATAAATCCATCACCTCATAACGTGCCCTAAAAAATCCTGGAGCCGTGGAATTGCTTCTTTAGAGTGGATTTCTCAAAGTTCCTGGTGGAGATGGGACTGAGCAGCTCCAATCTGGAATAAAAACCAGATTTTTCCCGTTCCTCAGTGGTTTTTTTGGGTGTTTTTAATGCTCAGCAATCCCATGTTCTTTCCTAAGCCCAGCTTCCCCTCTGAAAACAAAATCCTGGGATTTGTTCCTGCTGGGCCTCCTGGCTCTGCTGTGAGAGACTTCAATCCATCAATCCTTGGAAATTCTTGGTAGAAACACCTTTGGCTCCTCAGAGTTCATTGATTTGCATGTGGAATTGCAGAATCAGGGAGAGTTTCAGCTTTTCCAGCCTTTTTTGGTGGGATGTGGAGGTCGAGCAGTGACCGTGGAGCTGCTCCTGTGGTGTCACAGCCCAGGGCACCCTCAGGCTCTGCTCTAACGCAGTTGAATCCTTAAATCCTCATAAATTCTTGATAGAAACACCTTTGTCTCCTCTAATTTGACCAGAATTCATTGGTTTGCTTGAGGAATTGCAGAATCAGGGAGATTTTCAGCTTTTCCAGCCTTTTTTTCAGGGCTGTGGAGATCGAGCAGCGACCGTGGAGCTGCTCCTGTGGTGTCACAGCCCAGGGCACCCTCAGGCTCTGCTCTAACGCAGTTGAATCCTTAAATCCTCATAAATTCTTGATAGAAACACCTTTGTCTCCTCTAATTTGACCAGAATTCATTGGTTTGCTTGAGGAATTGCAGAATCAGGGAGATTTTCAGCTTTTCCAGCCTTTTTTTCAGGGCTGTGGAGATCGAGCAGCGACCGTGGAGCTGCTCCTGTGGTGTCACAGCCCAGGGCACCCTCAGGCTCTGCTCTAACGCAGTTGAATCCTTAAATCCTCATAAATTCTTGATAGAAACACCTTTGTCTCCTCTAATTTGACCAGAATTCATTGGTTTGCTTGAGGAATTGCAGAATCAGGGAGATTTTCAGCTTTTCCAGCCTTTTTTTCAGGGCTGTGGAGATCGAGCAGCGACCGTGGAGCTGCTCCTGTGGTGTCACAGCCCAGGGCACCCTCAGGCTCTGCTCTAACGCAGTTGAATCCTTAAATCCTCATAAATTCTTGATAGAAACACCTTTGTCTCCTCTAATTTGACCAGAATTCATTGGTTTGCTTGAGGAATTGCAGAATCAGGGAGATTTTCAGCTTTTCCAGCCTTTTTTTCAGGGCTGTGGAGATCGAGCAGCGACTGTGGAGCTGCTCCTGTGGTGTCACAGCCCAGGGAATCCCCAGGCTCTGCTCTAACGCAGTTAAATCCTTAAATCCTTGGAAATTCATGATAGAAACACCTTTGGCTCCTCAGAATTCATTGATTTGCTTGAGGAATTTCAGAATCAGGGAGATTTTCAGCTTTTCCAGCCTTTTTTGGTGGGATGTGGAGGTCGAGCAGTGGCCGTGGAGCTGCTCCTGTGGTGTCACAGCCCAGGGCATCCTCAGACTCTGCTGTAAGAGACTTAAATCCTTCAGTCCTTGGAAATTCATGATAGAAACACCTTTGGCTCCTCTAATTTGACTAGAATTCATTGATTTGCTTGAGGAATTGCAGAGTCAGGGAGAATTTCAGCTTTTCCAGCCTTTTTTTCAGGGATGTGGAGGTCGAGCAGTGGCCGTGGAGCTGCTCCTGTGGTGTCACAGCCCAGGGCACCCTCAGGCTCTGCTGTGAGAGACTTCAATCCATCAATCCTTGGAAATTCATGAAAGAAACACCTCTGGCTCCTCTAATTTGACCAGAATTCATTGGATTTGCTTGAGGAATTGCAGAATCAGGGAGAGTTTCAGCTTTTCCAGCCTTTTTTCAGGGCTGTGGAGGTCGAGGAGCGGCCGTGGAGCTGCTCCTGTGGTGTCACAGCCCAGGGAATCCTCAGGCTCTGCTCTAACAGAGTTCAATCCTTAAATCCTTGTAAATTCTTGGTAGAAACACCTTGTCCCCTCTAATTTCACCAGAATTCATTGGTTTGCTTGAGGAATTGCAGAATCAGGGAGAATTTCAGCTTTTCCAGCCTTTTTTCAGGGCTGTGGAGGTCGAGCAGCGACCGTGGAGCTGCTCCTGTGGTGTCACAGCCCAGGGCACCCTCAGGCTCTGCTGTAAGAGACTTAAATCCTTCAATCCTTGGAAATTCATGATAGAAACACCTTTGGCTCCTCGGAATTCATTGATTTGCATGTGGAATTTTAAAATCAGGGAGATTTTCAGCTTTTCTAGCCTTTTTTTCAGGGCTGTGGAGGTCGAGCAGTGACCGTGGAGCTGCTCCTGTGGTGTCCCCAGAGCTCACCTGCACAGCCCAGGGCCCCCTGATGATGTGGGGTTGTGTTTTATTGAGCCTGGAGGTTGATTTGGGGTATTTTTTAGGCTGGAAAAGAGATTCTGGAAGGAAATGCTCATCTCACAGAGGTCCCAAACCCACTGAGGCCTGGGAGGAGCAGCCAAAGTGCAGGGGAAGGTTCTGAGTTTGGTACAAATGTTCTCCTTCATTCCCAAGGAGGAAAACAAATCCTGGCTCTAATGGGGTGTTTGGATCCAGATTTGAAATGATAAAAAGCCTTTTCTGGATCTCTGGAGCACAAATGGTTGAGTTTCCCTGCAGGAGTGGAAACTCTGGGCTGGTTTTGCTGATCTTTGATTTGAAATTGGAGTTCTGTGCTTGGAAAGCTGAGCTTCAGCTCCTCTCACCTTCCCTGGGCAGTCCAGGAGCTCCAAACTCCTCAGAATTCTTTAGGTGATTCATTTGAGGTGATTTCCTCCTCATCCCTCCATCTTCAGAAGCTGAACCATTCCCTCTCCCCCTCCCTCATCCCATTCCCATTCCCATTTTCACTCCCTTAGCACCGTTTTTGCCTTGAGTAACAAAATTATTGCCAACCTGCAAAAAAAAAACCAATTCCTGGACTCTCTGTGCTCCTCACGTGGCTCTTGGTGTCTCCCCCAGGGCCGGGTGGTGGAGAACATCTCCAAGAGATGTGGGGGATTCCTGCGGAAGCTGAGCCTCAGGGGCTGCCTGGGAGTGGGGGACAACGCCTTAAGGTAGAGCTGCACCTCTGGAATGGGCTGGGAATGGGCTGCAAAACCAGGATTGGGATCATTGATTCCCAAAAAACCTTCAGGGTGTCAAAACCTGGAGAGCAGTGGCAGAAATTATTCAAATTATTCATTGGGAATGGGCTGGGAATGGGCTGGAAATGGGCTGGAAAACCAGGATTGGGACCATTTATTCCCAAAAAACCTTCAGGGTGTCCAAACCTGGAGAGCAGTGGAAGAAATTATTTGTTGGGAATGGGCTGGAAAACCAGGATTGGGATCATTTATTCCCAAAAAAACTTCAGGGTGTCCAAACATGGAGAGCAGTGGAAGAAATTATTCAAATTATTCCTTGGGAATGGGCTGGAAAACCAGGATTGGGATCATTTATTCCCTCAAAAACCTTCAGGGTGTCCAAACCTGGAGAGCAGTGGCAGAAATTATTAATTCCTCGCTCGATTTATCGTTTAATTACTCAATTTTTGAGTATTTTATTAATTATTTTTAGTGTTTCATTGGCCTTTTATTTTATAATTTAATTGATTGGGGGTTTTATCACTCGATTCATCATTTTTAACCTCACCCAGCAGCCACTTCTGCCAGTTCTCATTAAAAGAAAGCCAAGGCTGAGGGGGGTGGGCACTGGGTGGATCCAGGGCAGCAGAAATCAGGGATTTCCTTGGGATTGTTCCTGGTTTTCCTCTTGATTCTTTTCTTTTTTATTGGTGCTTCCCTTGATCCTTTTTATTCTTCCTTGATTTCATCTTTCTTGATTTTTTTCTTCTTGATTTTCTTGATTTTTTTCTATTTTATTGATACTTCCCTTGATTCTTTTCTTCTTCCTTGATTTTCATCCTGATTTCCTTGGTTCCTTGTTTTTTCTTGATTTTCAGCATGATTTTCTTGATTTTTTTCTTTTTTATTGATGCTTTCCTTGATTCTTTTCTTCTTTCTTGATTTTTTTTCTTCTTGATTTTCTTGATTCTTTTCTATTTTATTGATGCTTTCTTTGATTCTTTTCTTCTTCCTTGATTTTCATCCTGATTTTCTTGGTTCTTTGTTTTTTCTTGATTTTCTTCTTGATTTTCTTGATTATTTTCTTCTTTCCTTGATCCTTTTTATTTTTTCTTGATTTTTTCTTCTTGATTTTCTTGATTCTTTTCTTTTTTATTGATGCTTTCCTTGATTCTTTTCTTCTTTCTTGATTTTTTTTCTTCTTGATTTTCTTGATTCTTTTCTATTTTATTGATGCTTTCTTTGATTCTTTTCTTCTTCCTTGATTTTCATCCTGATTTTCTTGGTTCTTTGTTTTTTCTTGATTTTCTTCTTGATTTTCTTGATTATTTTCTTCTTTCCTTGATCCTTTTTATTTTTTCTTGATTTTTTCTTCTTGATTTTCTTGATTCTTTTCTTTTTTATTGATGCTTTCCTTGATTCTTTTCTTCTTTCTTGATTTTTTTTCTTCTTGATTTTCTTGATTCTTTTCTATTTTATTGATGCTTTCTTTGATTCTTTTCTTCTTCCTTGATTTTCATCCTGATTTTCTTGGTTCTTTGTTTTTTCTTGATTTTCTTCTTGATTTTCTTGATTATTTTCTTCTTTCCTTGATCCTTTTTATTTTTTCTTGATTTTTTCTTCTTGATTTTCTTGATTCTTTTCTTTTTTATTGATGCTTTCCTTGATTCTTTTCTTCTTCCTTGATCCTTTTCTTCTTTCTTGATTTTCATCCTGATTTTCTTGGTTCTCTGTTTTTTCTTGATTTTTTTCTTGATTTTCTTCTTGATTTTCAACATGATTTTCTTGATTCTTTTCTTCTTTACAGATTCTTTCCTTGATCCTTTTTATTATTTCTTGATTTCTTCTTTCTTGATTTTTTCTTCTTGATTTTCTTGATTTTTTTCTTTTTTTTGATGCTTTCCTTAATTCTTTTCTTCTTTCTTGATTTTCATCCTGATTTCCTTGGTTCTTTTCTTTTTTTCTTGATTTTCTTCTTGATTTTCTTGATTATTTTCTTCTTTATAGATTCTTTCCTTGATCCTTTTCTTCTTTCTTGATTCTTTTCTTCTTTCTTGATTTTCATCCTGATTTTCTTGGTTCTTTGCTTTTTCTTGATTTTCTTGATTTTCTCGATTCTTTTCTTTTTTATTGATGCTTTCCTGGTTCTTTTCTTTTTTTCTTGATTTTCAACATGATTTTCTTGATTCTTTTCTTCTTTACAGAGTCTTTCCTTGATCCTTTTTATTCTTCCTTGATTTCTTCTTTCTTGATTTTTTCTTCTTGATTTTCTTGATTCTTTTCTATTTTATTGATGCTTTCCTTGATTCTTTTCTTGATTTTCATCCTGATTTCCTTGGTTCCTTGTTTTTTCTTGATTTTCTTCTTGATTTTCTTGATTCTTCTCTTTTTTTTTTGATGCTTTCCTTGATCCTTTTCTTCTTTCTTGATTCTTTTCTTCTTTCTTGATTTTCATCCTGATTTCCTTGGTTCTTTTCTTTTTTTCTTGATTTTCATCTTTATTTTCTTGATTATTTTCTTCTTTACAGATTCTTTCCTTGATCCTTTTTATTCTTCCTTGATTTCTTCTTTCTTGATTTTTTCTTCTTGATTTTTTTCTTGATTTTCTTGGTTTTCTCCTTGATTTCCTTCTTGATTTTCTTCTTCTTCTTTCTCAATTCCTTTCTTCCTTCTTGATTTTCTTCTTGATTTCCTTCTTGGTTTTCTTGATTTTCTTGATTTTTTTCTTGATCCTCTATTGGATTTTCTTCTTGATTTTCTTCTCTCTTGATTCTTTCATTGATTTTTCTCCCTGATTTTCATCCTGATTTTCTTCTTGAATGTCTTAATTCCTTTCTTCTTTCTTGATTTCCTTCTTGATTTTCTTGATTCCTTTCTCCTTTCTTGATTTCATTCTTCATTTTCTTGGTTCTTCTTCTTGATTTACTTCTTGATTCTCTTGATTTCCTTGGTTTTCTTCTTGGTTTTCTCCTTTTTCTTCTTGATTTTCTTAATTCTGTTCTTCTTGATAATTTCCTTTTTTCTTGATTCTCTTCTTGGTTTTCTTCTTTATTTTCTTCTTTCTTGATTATTTTCTTAATTCTATTCTTGGTTTCCTTCTTGATTTCCTTCTTGGTTTTCTTGATTCTTTTCTTCTGGATTATTTTCTTCTTTCTTGATCCTCTATTGGATTTTCTTCTTGATTTTCTTCTCTCTTGATTCTTTTCTTGATTTTCTCCCTGATTTTCATCCTGATTTTCTTCTTGATTTTCTTAATTCCTTTCTTCTTTCTTGATTTCCTTCTTGATTCTCTTGATTCCTTTCTCCTTTCTTGATTTCATTCTTGATTTTCTTGGTTCTTCTTCTTGATTTACTTCTTGATTCTCTTGATTTCCTTGGTTTTCTTCTTGGTTTTCTCCGTTTTCTTCTTGATTTTCTTAATTCTGTTCTTCTTGATAATTTCCTTTGTTCTTGATTCTCTTCTTGATTTTCTTCTTGATTTTCTTTTTTCTTGATTTGTTTCTTGATTCTTTTCTTGATTTTCATCCTGATTTTCTTCTTGATTTTCTTCTTTCTTGATTATTTTCTTAATTCTATTCTTGGTTTCCTTCTTGATTTCCTTCTTGATTTTCTTGATTTTTTTCTTGATCCTCTATTGGATTTTCTTCTTGATTTTCTTCTCTCTTGATTCTTTCATTGATTTTCTCCCTGATTTTCATCCTGATTTTCTTCTTGAATGTCTTAATTCCTTTCTTCTTTCTTGACTTCCTTCTTGATTTTCTTCTTGATTCTCTTGATTCCTTTCTCCTTTCTTGATTTCATTCTTCATTTTCTTGGTTCTTCTTCTTGATTTACTTCTTGATTCTCTTGATTTCCTTGGTTTTCTTCTTGGTTTTCTCCGTTTTCTTCTTGGTTTTCTTGATTTTCTTAATTCTATTCCTCTTGATAATTTCCTTTGTTCTTGATTCTCTTCTTGATTTTCTTCTTGATTTTCTTTTTTCTTGATTTGTTTCTTGATTCTTTTCTTCATTTTCATCCTGATTTTCTTCTTCATTTTCTTCCTTTCTTTTCTTAATTCTATTCTTGATTTTCACCCTGATTTTTTTCTTTTCTTGATTTCTCTTCTTGATTTTCATCTTGATTTTCTTCTTCATTTTCTTCCTTCTTGATTCTTTCCTTGATTCTATTCTTGATTTTCATCCTGATTTTTTTCTTTTCTTGATTCTTTTCTTGATTTCTTTTCTTGATTTTCATCCTGATTTTCTTCTTAATTTTGTTCTTTCTTGATTATTTTCTTGATTTTAATCCTGATTTTTTCCTTTCTTGATCCTTTTATTGATTTTCATCTTGATTTTCTTCTTCATTTTCTTCCTTCTTGATTCTTTCCTTGGTTCTATTCTTGATTGTAATCCTGATTTTTTTCCTTTCTTGATTTCTTTTCTTGATTTCTTTTATTGATTTTCTTCTTGATTTTCTTCTTAATTTTGTTCTTTATTGATTATTTTCTTGATTCTATTCTTGATTTTCACCCTGTTTTTTTCTTTCTTGATCCTTTTCTTGATTTTCATCCTGATTTTCATCCTGATTTTCTTCTTAATTTTCTTCCTTCTTGATTCTTTTCTTGATTCTATTCTTTATTTTAATCGTGATTTTTTTTCTTTCTTGATTTCTTTTCTTGATCCTTTTATTGATTTTCATCCTGATTTTCTTCTTAATTTTGTTCTTTCTTGATTCTTTTCTTGATTCTATTCTTGATTTTAATCCTGATTTTTTCCTTTCTTGATCCTTTTATTGATTTTCATCCTGATTTTCTTCTTAATTTTCTTCTTTCTTATTTTCTTGATTCTCTTCTTGATTTTCACCCTGATTTTTTTCTCTCTTCATCCTTTTCTTGATTTTCATCCTGATTTTCTTAATTCCTTCCTTCCTCTTTCATTCTTCTGCTTCTCTTGATTTCCCTCTTGATTCCCTTCCTGATTTTCTCCATTTCCCTCTTTCACCTTTTCCACGCCGTTCCCTGAAACTTTAATCCGGGTGTTACAAAACACCTGGAATTCCATTCCCTGGCAAATCCAGCGTTTTCCCTTTCCTTTCCCCAAGGACCTTTGCCCAGAACTGCAGGAACATCGAGGTGTTGAACCTCAATGGTTGCACCAAGATCACGGACGCGTGAGTAGAACCCTTCCCTCTTCCCTGGGGGCCAGAAAAATCCAGGCTTGGAGGCGTGGCAGTTTTTCCATGGAATCATGGAATGGGTTGGGTTGGAAGGACCTTCAATCCCATCCATTCCCACCCCTGCCATGGGATAACCTCCACCATCCCAGGGTGCTCCAAACCCCGTCCTTGGGATCCAGGGGCTTCTCTGGGAATCTCTGCCAGGTTCCCAGCTCCGTCCTCACCCCCACCCTGCCCAATCCCATGGGAATTCCCAGGGAATTCCAGGAGTGGAATGGCTGAATCCCAGGAGTTGTCCCCGTGTGTCTCTTGCAGCACCTGCACCAGCCTCAGCAAGTTCTGCTCCAAACTCAGGCACCTGGACTTGGCTTCCTGCACCTCCATAACCAACCTGTCCCTGAAAGCACTCAGGTAGGAGCCGCGATTTTCCATGGAATTACGGAACTTCCGAGGTCCTCCAGGCACCCCGGCATTCCCTACAGAGCCTCCCTCTGGAGCTGGGATTTGCCGTGTGGGGTGTGGGGCTCCAGCTGCGCCCTGGGGCTCCCAGGAATGGGAATGTCCATCCAAGCTCCCAGAAATGGGAATATCCATCCAAGCTCCCGGAATATCCCTCTGGCACTCCCAGAAATGGGAATATCCATCCAAACTCCCAGAAAATCCCTCTGGGGGCTCCCAGAAATGGGAATATCCATCCAAGATCCCAGAAATGGGAATATCCCTCTGGGGCTCCTGGAAATGGAAATATTCTTCCAAGCTCCCAGGAATGGGAATATCCATCCAAATTCCCAGAAATGGGAATATCCATCCAAGCTCCCACGAATGGGAATATCCATCCAAGCTCCCAGGATATCCCTCTGGGCCTCCCAGAAATGGGAATATCCATCCAAGCTCCCAGAATGTCCCTCTGGCACTCCCAGAAATGGGAATATCCATCCAAGCTCCCAAAATATCCCTCTGGCACTCCCAGGAATGGGAATGTCCATCCAAGCTCCCAGGATATCCCTCTGGGACTCCTGGAAATGGGAATATCCATCCAAGCTCCCAGAAATGGGAATATCCATCCAAGCTCCCAGAAAATCCCTCTGGGCCTCCCAGAAATGGGAATATCCATCCAAGCTCCCGGAATATCCCTCTGGGGCTCCCAGGAATGGGAATATCCATCCAAGCTCCCAGGATATCCCTCTGGGGCTCCCAGAAATGGGAATATCCATCCAAGCTCCCAGAAATGGGAATATCCATCCAAACTCCCAGAAAATCCCTCTGGGGGCTCCCAGAAATGGGAATATCCATCCAAGATCCCAGAAATGGGAATATCCCTCTGGGGCTCCCAGAAATGGGAATATTCTTCCAAGCTCCCAGAAATGGGAATATCCATCCAAGATCCCAGAAATGGGAATATCCCTCTGGGGCTCCCAGGAATGGGAATATCCATCCAAGCTCCCAAAATATCCCTCTGGGGGCTCCCAGAAATGGGAATATCCATCCAAGCTCCCGGGATATCCCTCTGGGGCTCCCGGAAATGGGAATATTCTTCCAAGCTCCCAGAAATGGGAATATTCTTCCAAGCTCCCAGGAATGGGACTATCCATCCAAGCTCCCACGAATGGGAATATCCATCCAAGCTCCCAGGATATCCCTCTGCCCCAGAAATGGGAATATCCATCCAAGCTCCCAGAATTATCCCTCTGCCCCAGAAATGGGAATATCCATCCAAGCTCCTGGAATATCCCTCTGGGGCTCCCGGAAATGGGAATATCCATCCAAGCTCCTAGAAATGGGAATATCCATCCAAGCTCCCAGAATTATCCCTCTGCCCCAGAAATGGGAATATCCATCCAAGCTCCCAGAATGTCCCTCTGGGCCTCCCAGAAATGGGAATATCCATCCAAGCTCCCGGGATATCCCTCTGGGGCTCCCAGAAATGGGAATATCCACCCAAGCTCCCACGATATCCCTCTGGGGCTCCCAGAAATGGGAATATCCACCCAAGCTCCCAGAAATGGGAATATCCCTCTGGCACTCCCAGAAATGGGAATATCCACCCAAGCTCCCAGAAATGGGAATATCCATCCAAGCTCCCGGGATATCCCTCTGGGGCTCCCAGGAATGGGACTATCCGAGCTCCTGGCCCGGAGCCGGGTTTCTCCCGGGGCTGACGGGCGTTTCCGCGCGTGTCCCCGTGTCCCCAGCGAGGGATGCCCGCTGCTGGAACAGCTCATCATCTCCTGGTGCGACCAAGTGACCAAGGACGGGATCCAGGCGCTGGTGCGGGGCTGCGGGGGGCTCCGCGCCCTGTCCCTCAAGGGCTGCACCCAGGTACGGCAAAGGGGGAACGCGCCGCTGCTCCGGGGAATGCGGCGCGGAAATTCAGGGGTTGGGGTTGTTCCCGTCTCCAAAATGTCCTCGTTGTGTGTTGGAGATGCAAAATCTCCTGGTTGTCCATTGGAGATCCAAAATCCGCTCATTGGAGATCCAAAATCTGCTCGTTGTCCATGGGAGATCCAAAATCCGCTCATTGGAGATCCAAAATCTCCTCGTTGTCCATTGGAGATCCAAAATCCCCTCCTTGTTTGTTGGAGATCCAAAATCTCATTATCCATTGGAGATCCAAAATCTGCTGGTTGTCCATTGGAGATCCAAAATCTCCTCGTTTGTTGGAGATCCAAAATCTCGTTGTCCATTGGAGATCCCAAATCTCCTCATTGTCTGCTGGAGATCCAAAATCCCCTCATTGGAGATCCAAAATCTGCTGGTTATCCATTGGAGATCCAAAATCTCCTCGTTTGTTGGAGATCCAAAATCTCATCCATTGGAGATCCAAAATCCCCTCATGTGTTGGAAATCCAAAATCTCGTCATTGTCCATTGGACATCCAAAAATCTCCTTGTTGGAAATCCAAAATCCCCTCGTTGTCCATTGGAGATCCAAAATCTCCAAAACCTCCTTGTTATCCATTGGAGATCCAAAATCTCCTCGTTTGTTGGAGATCCAGAATCTCCTCCTTGTGTGTTGGAGATCCAGAATCTCCTCATTTTCCATAGGAGATCCAAAATCTCCTCGTTGGCCACTGGAGATCCAAAATCCCCTCATTGTGTGCTGGAAGTCCAAAATCCCCTCCTTGTTAGTTGGAGATCCAAAATCCCCTCATTGCCTGTTGGAGATCCAAAATCTCGTTGTCCACTGGAGATCCAAAATCCCCTCATTGGAGATCCAAAATCTGCTGGTTGTCCATTGGAGATCCAAAATCTCCTCGTTTGTTGGAGATCCAAAATCCCCTCATTGGAGATCCAAAATCCCCTCGTGTGTTGGAAATCCAAAATCTCCTCATTGTCCATTGGACATCCAAAAATCTCCTTGTTGGAGATCCAAAATCTCATCATTGTCTACTGGAGATCCAAAATCTCCTCGTTGGAGATCCAAAATCTCCTCATTGTCCATTGGAGATCCAAAATCCCCTTGTTGTCCATTGGAGTTCCAAAATCTCCTCATCCATTGGAGATCCAAAATCTCCTCATTGGAGATCCAAAATCCCCTCGTTGGAGATCCAAAATTCCCTCGTTGGAGATCCAAAATTCCCTCGTTGTCCATTGGAGATCCGAAATCTCCTCGTTTGTTGGAGATTCAAAATCTCCTCCTTGTGTGTTGGAGATCCAAAATCTCCAAAACCTCCTTGTTATCCATTGGAGATCCAAAATCCCCTCGTTGCCCATAGGACATACAAAATCTCGTTGTCCGTTGGAGATCCAAAATCCCTTTGTTGTGTGTTGGAGATCCAAAATCTCCTCATTGTCTACTGGAGATCCAAAATCTCCTTGTTGGCCACTGGAGTTCCAAAATCCCCTCGCTGTCTGTTGGAGATCCCAAATCTCCTCGTTGGAGATCCAAAATCTTCTCGTTGTCCATTGGAAATCCAAAATCTCCTCATTGTCTATTGGAGATCCAAAATTATGATACTAATGATGATACTAACCATTATATAATAATAATAATAATAATAATAATAATAATAATAATAATAATAATAATAATAAATCCAGTGTCACTGGCAGGCCCAGGCTAGGGGGGAGCATTTTTGGAGCCGGGCTCTGCTCCCGAGGGGGTAAAAAGCAGGAATTCCCCTGGAGCTGCTGCTCCTGCGCTGCCTTTCCCCCCTCCCCAGAGCAAATCCCAATTCCCAGCTCTCCCAGCCGTAATTCCCAGTATTCCCAGTGCTCCCAGTTGCCATCCCTGTGCTTTCCTTTCCAGCTGGAGGACGAGGCCCTCAAGTTCATCGGTGCCCACTGTCCTGAGCTGGTGACCCTGAACCTGCAGACCTGCCTGGTGAGTGGCACTGCCCGGGGGCATTCCCAGCTGGAATGTGCTCCATCCCCTGCACCAGGGGCACCTGTCACCAATGGCTCCTTGGTGACACTGCAGGGACACTGAGTGAGCCCCACAGCTCCTTGGTGGCACTGCAGGGACACTGAGTGAGCCCCCCTTGCATGAGGGGCACTTGTCACCAATGGCTCCTTGGTGGCACTGCAGGGACACTGAGTGAGCCCCACAGCTCCTTGGTGGCACTGCAGGGACACTGAGCCCTCCCTGCACACAGGGCACTTGTCACCAGCAGCTCCTTGGTGGCACTGCAGGGACACCGAGCCCTCTCTGCATGTGGGGCACCTGTCACCAATGGCTCCTTGGTGTCACTGCAGGGACACTGAGTGAGCCCCACAGCTCCTTGGTGGCACTGCAGGGACACTGAGCCCTCTCTGCACAAGGGACACTTGTCACCAATGGCTCCTTGGTGGCACTGCAGGGACACTGAGCCCTCCCTGCACACAGGGCACTTGTCACCAGCAGCTCCTTGGTGGCACTGCAGGGACACTGAGTGACCCCACAGCTCCTTGGTGGCACTGCAGGGACACTGAGCCCTCTCTGCACAAGGGACACTTGTCACCAATGGCTCCTTGGTGGCACTGCAGGGACACTGAGTGACCCCACACCAGCCTGGGCTGTGCCATCACAGTCCAGCACAGGGATGGATGGATGGATCCCCTGTGTCCAGAATCAGGGATGGACAGACCCCCTGTGTCCAGGATCAGGGATGGACAGACCCCCAGTGTCCAGGATCAGGGATGGACAGACCCCCAGTGTCCAGGATCAGGGATGGACAGACCCCCTGTGTCCAGAATCAGGGATGGACAGACCCCCAGTGTCCAGGATCAGGGATGGACAGACCCCCAGTGTCCAGAATTAAGGATGGACACACACTCTGTGTCCTGGGACAGGGATGGACAGACCTCCAGTGTCCAGGATCAGGGATGGACAGACCTCCAGTGTCCAGGATCAGGGATGGACAGACCCCAGTGTCCAGGGACAGGGATGGATGGAGTTCAGGGATGGGGATGGATGAACTCCTTATATCCAGGGATGAGGATGGACAGACCCCCAGTGTCCAGGATTAGGGATAGATGGACTCCTCATGTCCAGGGATGGGGATGGATGAGCCCCAGTGTCCAGGATCAGGGATGGACAGACTCCATGTGTCCGGAATTAGGGATGGACAGACTCCATGTGTCCAGGGACAGGGATGGACAGACCCCCTGTGTCCAGGATCAGGGATGGACAGACTCCATGTGTCCGGAATTAGGGATGGACAGAGCCCCTGTGTCCAGGGACAGGGATGGATGGACTCCTCATATCCAGGGACAGGGAGGGATGAGCCCCTGTGTCCAGAATTAAGGATGGACACACACTCTGTGTCCTGGGACAGGGATGGACACACCCCCTGTGTCCAGAATTAGGGATGGACAGACTCCATGTGTCCAGAATTAGGGATGGACAGACTCCATGTGTCCAGGATCAGGGATGGACAGACCCCCTGTGTCCAGGGACAGGGATGGACAGACCCCCTGTGTCCAGGGACAGGGATGGACAGACCCCCTGTGTCCAGAATCAGGGATGGACAGACCCCCAGTGTCCAGAATTAGGGATGGATGGAGTTCAGGGATGGGGATGGATGAACTCCTTATATCCAGGGATGAGGATGGACAGACCCCCAGTGTCCAGAATCAGGGATGGACAGACTCCCTGTGTCCAGGGACAGGGATGGATGGAGTTCAGGGATGGGGATGGATGAACTCCTTATATCCGGGGATGAGGATGGACAGACCCCCTGTGTCCAGGGACAGGGATGGACAGACCCCCTGTGTCCAGGATCAGGGATGGACAGACCCCCTGTGTCCTGGGACAGGGATGGACACACCCCCTGTGTCCTGGGACAGGGATGGACACACCCCCTGTGTCCAGGATCAGGCCTGGATGTCCCCCCTGTACCCAGGAATTCTTTCCCACCAGAAATTCCAAAACCCTCCAGCAATCCCAGCCCCTTCCCCCTCCCACCCCCAACCCAACTCCAAATCATTTCCCTGCCAATCCCATCCCCAAACCCATCCTCCCTCCGCCCCTCCACTCAACCATTCCCACTGGAACTTCCGGGCTGGAATTCGGCTCTAGAAGAGGGAATTCCCGCCGGGATTGAGGCTGCTGTGCTTCCCCCTGGCAGCAAATCACGGACGAGGGGCTGATCACCATCTGCAGGGGCTGCCACAAGCTGCAATCCCTGTGCGCTTCCGGCTGCTCCAACATCACCGACGCCATCCTCAACGCCCTGGGACAGAACTGCCCGCGCCTCCGGTGAGTTTTCCCGGGATTTCCCCCCCCTCTGGAATACCCAGCACAGGCTCCTGGTGGTGTCTGAGGTGTTTCACCCCCCCCCACCCCCAAAAAAGTTGTTCCTGGTTTTTATCCCTGAGATTTTTCCGGGTGTTGGCGGTGGTTTTTGGGGTTGTCCACAAATTCTTGGGGTTGGAGTGCTCCAAGGTTTCCCTGTGGATCCTCCGTGAGGGAAATTTGGGATTGGGTTGTTTCTGTTTTGGGAATTAGGGGGAAAAATCCCGTTTAACCGAAGTTGTTTCCTCCCACCACGAGGCTGAACGGGATTTTCCTGCTGGAATTTGGGCGAACTTCCAGCTTGGTTTTCCTGGGTTTGTTTTTTTTTAAAGGTTTCATTTCTATAAGGATGAGTTTTACCAACAAATCCCACCCCAAATCCCAGAGGGGGAATTCCTTCCCAACAAATCAAATTCCAGAGCAGGAATTCCCACCCCAAATTCCAGAGGGGGAATTTCCACCCCTAATTCCGGAGGGGGAATTCCTTCCCAACAAATCCCAGAGCAGGAATTTCTTCCCAACAAATCCTGCCCAGATTCCAGAGTGGGAATTCCTTCCCAGCAAATCCCACTCCAAATTCCAGAGCGGGAATTCCCACCCCAAATTCCAGATGGGGAATTCCTTCCCAACAAATCAAATTCCAGAGGGGGAGTTCCTTCCCAACAAATCCCCCCCAGAATCCCAGAGCAGGAATTCCCAGCCCCACATTCCAGAGCAGGAATTCCCACCCCAAATCCCAGAGCAGGAATTCCCAGCCCAAATCCCAGAGCAGGAATTCCCAGCCCACATTCCAGAGGGGGAATTCCCAGCCCACATTCCAGGCTCTGCTCTTGTGTTCCAGAATCCTGGAGGTGGCGCGCTGTTCCCAGCTCACCGACGTGGGCTTCACCACCCTGGCCAGGGTAAGAGCTTTTCCTTCCTTCCCTCCTTCCCTCTCCTGCTTTTCCTTCCTTCCCTCCTTCCCTCTCCTGCTTTTCCTTCCTTCCCTCCTTCCCTCTCCTGCTTTTCCTTCCTTCCCTCCTTCCCTCTCCTGCTTTTCCTTCCTTCCCTCCTCCCTCTCCTGCTTTTCCTTCCTTCCCTCCTTCCCTCTCCTGCTTTTCCTCCCTTCCCTCTCCTGCTTTTCCTTCCTTCTTTTCCCTCTCCTGCTTTTCCTTCTTTTCCTCTCCTCCTTTTCCTTCCTTCCCTCTCCTCCTTTTCCTTCCTTCCTTTCCCTCTCCTCCTTTTCCTCCCTTTCCCTCTCCTCCTTTTCCTCCCTTTCCCTCTCCTGCTTTTCCTTCCTTCCTTCCTTCCTTCCTTCCTTCCTTCCTTCTTCCTTCCTTCCTTCCTTCCTCCTTCCTTCCTTCCCCTTCCTTCCTTCCTTCCTTCCTTTCCCTCTCCTGCTTTTCCCTCCTTCCCTCTCCTCCTTTTCCTCCCTTTCCCTCTCCTGCTTTTCCTTCCCTTCCCTCTCCTCCTTTTCCTCCCTTTCCCTCTCCTGCTTTTCCTTCCCTTCCCTCTCCTCCTTTTCCTCCCTTTCCCTCTCCTGCTTTTCCTTCCCTCCTTCCCTCTCCTGCTTTTCCTTCCTTTTCCTCCCTTTCCCTCTCCTGCTTTTCCTTCCTTCCCTCTCCTGCTTTTCCTTCCCTCTCCTGCTTTTCCTCCCTTTCCCTCTCCTCCTTTTCCTTCCTTCCCTCTCCTGCTTTTCCTTCCTTTCCCTCTCCTGCTTTTCCTTCCTTTCCCTCTCCTGCTTTTCCTTCCTTTTCCTCCCTTTTCCTGGCCCAGATTTTAAATTCCCACTGGATTTTGGGAACATTTTCCTTTGGGTGGAAGTTAAGCTCCCAGAGTTGGGTTTTACGGGAATTCTGGCTCCCAAACCTGGGAGGATTTGGATCCAAAGCACAGGAAATCTGAAATATTTTAGTTCCAAACGTGAGTGTTTGGCTGAATTGAATGGAATTCCCTTTGCTCTCCATGGATAAATGCCTTGAAATGGAATTTTCTTTATTGTCCTTCGGAAAGAAGCGGCAAAGTTTCCTTCCAGTCCTGGTATTTCATGGAGCAATCCCTTAATTTTTATGGCAAACTCTCTTTGTGGTGCTTCATTTACATTTCTTTTTATATTTTTAATTCTAATTTTTTTTATTTTTACATTTATTTTTATTGGTTTTATATTTATATTTTTATTTATATTTTCATTATTATTTATTTTTATTATTTATATTTATATATAATTCATATCATATTTATATTAATTATATTTATATTATTTATATTTATATTATTTATATTATTTATATTTATATTTATGTTTATATTATTTATAAATATTTATTGTTATCTTAATATTTTCATTTTTATATTGTTTTATATTTATATTGTGTTTCTATTTTTTACATTTCATTTATATTTGATATTTGTCATTTTTAGAATTATATTTATGTTTATATTTATATTATTTTATATTTATTATACTCTAAATTTTTGTTTTCTATACTTATATTTATATTTATATTTATTGTATTCATATTTTTAGATTTCATTTCTATTGTGGCATTTTTAATTTTATATTTATATTCATACTATTTATATAATTTTCTATTTATTATTTTAATTTAAAAATATTGTTTATATTTCTCTTTATTGTATTTATATTTTTATATTTCATTTATATTTGTGATATTTATAATTTTATAATTTTCTATTTGTCTTTATATTTATATTATTTATATAATTCTCTATTAATTGGATCTCATTTTTATATTGTTTATATTTCTCTTTATCGTATTTCTATTTTTATATTTAATTTTTATTTATGGCATTTAGAATTTCATATTTTAAATTTATACTTATATTTATATTTATATTTATGTTTATATTTATATTTATGTTTATGTTTATTTTTATGTTTATGTTTATATTTTAAATTTATAGCTTAATTTATATTTATATTTAGTTTATGTTTATTTTTTATTTATATTTATATTTGTTATTATATTTATATTTAATATTTACATTTATATTTATATTTAATATTTCTAATTATATTTATATTTTAGTATTATATTTAACTTTAATATTTATATTTACATTTATTTTATATTTTATATTTATATTATATTTATATTTATATTTATATTTATATTTATATTATATTTTGTATTTTATAATTATATTATATTTATTATTTACATTTATTTTATATTTATATTTAGCATTTACATTTACATTTACATTTACATTTATATTATAATTTGTATTTATATTTAAATTTATGATTATAATTATAATTATATTTATATTTATATTTATATTATATTTATATTATATTTATATTTCCATTTCCATTTCCATTTCCATTTCTCTTTCCTGTCTGACCTCCCCTCTCTCCGGGGGTGTTTGGAATTCTCTTCATTCCCAGAACTGCCACGAGCTCGAAAAAATGGATCTGGAAGAGTGCGTGCAGGTAGGAAATGGCTGGAAAATCGGGAGAGTGTCCCCAAATCGGAATGAAATTTGGAATCCTGAGCTGGAAAAGGGGCTGGGATTGGAGAGGGAAATGTTGGGAATGAGATTTTATCCTGGAGCTGTAAATGAGGAATGTTCAATAGGGAGAGATACCAGATCCAGGAATGGAATTGAGAGGGAAAATCCCAGATCTGAGAGGGAAAATCCCAGATTTGAGAGGGAAAAAATTCCAGATTTGAGAGGGAAAATCCCAGATTTGAGAGGAAAAATCCCAGATTTGTGAGGGAAAAAATTCCAGATTTGAGAGGGAAAATCCCAGATTTGTGAGGGAAAATCCCATATTTGTGAGGGAAAATCCCAGATTTGTGAGGGAAAAAATTCCAGATTTGAGAGGGAAAATCCCAGATTTGAGAGGAAAAATCCCAGATTTGAGAGGGAAAATCCCAGATTTGAGAAGGAAAATCCCAGATTTGAGAGGGAAAATCCCAGATTTGTGATGGGAAAATCCCGGATTTGTGAGGGAAAATCCCAGAATTGTGAGGGAAAATCCCAGATTTGTGAGGGAAAATCCCAGATTTGTCATGGAAAATCCCAGATTTGAGAGGGAAAATCCCAGATTTGAGAGGGAAAATCCCAGATTTGAGAGGGAAAATCCCAGATTTGTGAGGGAAAAAATTCCAGATTTGTGGGGGAAAATCCCAGATTTGTGGGGGAAAATCCCAGATTTGAGAGGGAAAATCCCAGATTTGTGAGGGAAAAAATTCCAGATTTGAGAGGGAAAATCCCAGATTTGTGAGGGAAAATCCCATATTTGTGAGGGAAAATCCCAGATTTGTGAGGGAAAAAATTCCAGATTTGAGAGGGAAAATCCCAGATTTGAGAGGAAAAATCCCAGATTTGAGAGGGAAAATCCCAGATTTGAGAAGGAAAATCCCAGATTTGAGAGGGAAAATCCCAGATTTGTGATGGGAAAATCCCGGATTTGTGAGGGAAAATCCCAGAATTGTGAGGGAAAATCCCAGATTTGTGAGGGAAAATCCCAGATTTGTCATGGAAAATCCCAGATTTGAGAGGGAAAATCCCAGATTTGAGAGGGAAAATCCCAGATTTGAGAGGGAAAATCCCAGATTTGTGAGGGAAAAAATTCCAGATTTGTCATGGAAAATCCCAGATTTGTGGGGGAAAATCCCAGATTTGAGAGGGAAAATCCCAGATTTGTGAGGGAAAATCCCAGATTTGAGAGGGAAAATCCCAGATTTGTCATGGAAAATCCCAGATTTGTCATGGAAAATCCCAGATTTTTGATGGAAAGTCCCAGATTTGAGAGGGAAAATCTCAGATTTGAGAGGGAAAATCCCAGATTTGAGAGGGAAAATCCCAGATTTGAGAGGGAAAATCCCAGATTTTTGATGGAAAATCTCAGATTTGAGAGGGAAAATCCCAGATTTTTGATGGAAAATCCCAGATTTGAGAGGGAAAATCCCAGATTTGAGAGGGAAAATCCCAGATTTGAGAGGGAAAAATCCCAGATTTGTGAGGGAAAAATCCCAGATTTGAGAGGGAAAATCCCAGATTTGTGAGGGAAAATCCCAGATTTGAGAGGGGAAATCCCAGATTTGTGATGGAAAATCCCAGATTTTTGATGGAAAATCCCAGATTTGAGAGGGAAAATCCCAGATTTGAGAGGGGAAAATCCCAGATTTGTCATGGAAAATCCCAGATTTGTGATGGAAAATCCCAGATTTGAGAGGGAAAATCCCAGATTTGTGATGGGAAAATCCCAGATTTGTGAGGGAAAATCCCAGAGAAAAATCCTATATTGCTAAAAATAATGGGAATTTTCCATGGGATTTAGGATTAGGAAATTGTGTGGGATTCCTTCATCCTGAAAAAACCAGGAATAACTGGGCAATCCATGGGATTTGGGATCAGGAAATTGGGGATCAGGAAATTGTGTGGGATTCCTTCTTGAAAAAAAAACCAGGAATAACTGGAAGATCCATGGAATTTGGGATTAGAAAACTGTGGGATTCCTTCTTCCTGAAAAAAAAACAAAAGGAATAACTGGGTAATCCATGGGATTTGGGATCAGGAGATTTTGTGGGATTCCTTCCTGAAAAAACCAGGAATAACTGGGCAATCCATGAGATTTGGGATTAAGAAATTGGGGATCAGGAAATTGTGTGGGATTCCTTCATCCTGAAAAAAACCAGGAATAATTTGGGCAATCCATGGGATTTGGGAAGAGGAAATTTTCTGGGATTCCTTCATGCTGAAAAAAACAGGAATAACTGGAAAATCCATGGGAATCTGAGCCCTCCTTGCCCTTCCAGAGCCACATTCGGGATCTGATCCCAGGAAATCCAAACCAATCCAGTGATTTGCTTTTCCATCCCAGTTATCCCAGGGCAGGGGCTGATTCCCACGGGGGGAAATCTCACGGATTAGGGAAAATCCTGCAGTTTTCCTTTGGGAAAAAGGGTGGGGAAAAAAATTCCCGAATCTTTGTGGGCAGCACGGAAGGGGCTTTTCCTTGCTCTGCAGATCACAGACAGCACGCTGATCCAGCTCTCCATCCACTGCCCACGGCTCCAGGTCCTGGTGAGTATTCCAGGATCCAGCATTCCCATTCCCTAAAAAAAAAAATGGGATTTTAAACACCCCTCCCTGAGCTCCCGGCTGGGAGAATTCTGCTGGGACCCTGAGGAATTTCGTGGCCCTCAGCAGGGAAAGGAGATGTGGGGCATGGATTGGGAATGGAATCCCAATTCCACGTGGAATGGAATCCAAATTCCACATGGAATGGAATCCGAATTCCACTTGGAATGGAATCCCAATTCCACTTGGAATGGAATCCAAATTCCACTTCAAATAGAATCCGAATTCCACATGGAATGGAATCCAAATTCCACTTCAAATAGAATCCAAATTCCATTTGGAATGGAATCTAAATTTCACTTGGAATGGAATCCAAATTCCACGTGGAATGGAATCCAAATTCCACATGGAATGGAATCCAAATTCCACTTGGAATGGAATCCAAATTCCACATGGAATGGAATCCAAATTCCACATGGAATGGAATCCAAATTCCACTTGGAATGGGATTGTCCCAGGAGGAGAATTCCAAGGGGAATTCTGCCCCGGAGCTCCCAGCCCAGCTGGGGGAGAGGAGCCTGGATTTGGAGCAGAGCAGGAGCTGGAATGGGAACTCTCCTTCCTTTGGGGTGAATCTCTGGGGTTTTGGGCTCTGTCACCCCTGGGTTTGTGCCAGGAGGGATTGGGATTGGGATTGGGATTGGGATTGGGATTGGGATTGGGATTGGGATTGGGATTCTCCAGGGCAGGGATCCCTCAGGAAAGGCAATTCCAGCTCCAGGCTCAGGCCCTGCTCCCTCCTCGAGGGCTCCCCCAAAAATCCACACCCAGGGGGGCTCAGGTGCTCCTGCTGCTGCCTGGATGGCTCAGGTGTCCCCAAGGTGTCCCCAAGGTGTCCCCAAGGTGTCTGGGATGGCTCAGGTGTCCCCAAGGTGAATTCTGGGATAGCTCAGGTGTCCCCAAGGTGTCCCCAAGGTGTCCCCAAGGTGAACTCTGGGATGGCTCAGGTGTCCCCAAGGTGTCTGGGATGGCTCAGGTGTCCCCAAGGTGAATCCTGGGATGGCTCAGGTGTCCCCATGTGATCTCTGGGATGGCTCAGGTGTCCCCAAGGTGTCCCCAAGGTGAACCCTGGGATGGCTCAGGTGTCCCCAAGGTGAGCCCTGGGATGGCTCAGGTGTCCCCAAGGTGTCTGGGATGGCTCAGGTGTCCCCAGGATGAATTTTGGGATAGCTCAGGTGTCCCCAAGGTGAATCCTGGGATATTTCAGGTATCCTGGGATTTCTGTGCCACCCTGGGGGTCTCACCCCTCCGGCGCTGCCCTCCCCTGGAGCCATGGATGGGACCTTTGGGATCATCCTGTTCCCATGGCAGGGACACCTTCCACTGTCCCAGCTTGCTCCAAACCCCATCCAACCTGGCCTGGGACATTCCATGGATGGGGCACACCCGTGCCAGGGCCTCCCCGCCCTCCAGGCGGGAATTTCCCCCCTTGGAATCACATCCCAGTGACTCCAGTGCCAGGAGCGAGCCCATCCCCACCCACCAACCACGGCCCATCCCCACATCCCCAGCCAGGCCCTGCCTGGTTTTTTGGGCTGTTTGAGCTGGGCTTAACCCCGGTGTTCGTGGGGCAGAGTTTATCCCACTGCGAGCTGATCACGGACGACGGGATCCGGCACCTCGGGAACGGCGCCTGCGCCCACGACCGGCTGGAGGTGATCGAGCTGGACAACTGCCCGCTGATCACCGACGCCTCCCTGGAGCACCTCAAGAGCTGCCACAGCCTGGAGAGGATAGAGCTCTACGACTGCCAGCAGATCACGCGCGCCGGCATCAAGAGACTCAGGGTGAGCCGCTCCGGGATCCGCCGGGATTGTCCGGAGCAGGGAGGAGGTGGAGGGGACGTCGCGTTCTCGGAAGGGTTGTGAGATCGATGGGTTTGGAGTTGTGAGATCGATGGGTTTGGAGTGGTGGAAATCTGGGATGGTTTAGGTTGTGAGATCCATTAGTTTGGAGTTGTGAGATCCATCAGGGATGGGTTTGGAGTTGTGAGATCCATTGGTTTGGAGTTGGGGAAGTCTGGGATGGTTTTGGAGTTGTGAGATCCATGGGTTTGGAGTTGGGGAAATCTGGGATGGTTTGGGTTGTGGGATCCATTGGTTTGGAGTTGTGAGATCCATCAGGGATGGGTTTGGAGTTGTGAGATCGATGGGTTTGGAGTTGGGGAAGTCTGGGATGGTTTTGGAGTGGTGGAAATCTGGGATGGGTTGGGTTGTGAGATCCATCAGGGGTGGGTTTGGAGTTGTGAGATCCATTAAGGATGGGTTTGGAGTTGTGAGATCCATCAGGGATGGGTTTGGAGTGGTGGAAATCTGGGATGGGTTTGGGCTGTGAGATCCATCAGGGATAGGTTTGGAGTTGTGAGATCCATGGGTTTGGGCTGTGAGATCCATCAGGGGTGGGTTTGGAGTTGTGAGATCCATCAAGGATGGGTTTGGAGTTGTGAGATCCATCAGGGATGGGTTTGGAATGGTGGAAATCTGGGATGGGTTTGGGTTGTGAGATCCATCAAGGATGGGTTTGGAGTTGTGAGATCCATCAGGGATGGGTTTGGAGTCGTGGAAATCTGGGATGGGTTTGGGCTGTGAGATCCATCAGGGATGGGTTTGGGTTGTGAGATCCATCAGGGATGGGTTTGGGTTGTGAGATCCATCAGGGATGGGTTTGGAGTCGTGGAAATCTGGGATGGTTTGGGTTGTGAGATCCATCAAGGATAGGTTTGGAGTTGTGAGATCCATCAGGGGTGGGTTTGGAGTTGTGGAAATCTGGGATGGTTTGGGCTGTGAGATCCATCAGGGATGGGTTTGGAGTCGTGGAAATCT
>JAVTVJ010004185.1:0-43740 GCA_034509425.1 Eopsaltria australis
ATATTCAGGTTTTAGAGACAGGGGGAGGGGAATAAACCAAACCTCTACCTGGTTAAAACCTTAGGAGCAAACAAAAAATGTCTGCTTCTACTGTGGAAAAGAGGGACACTATAAAAGGGAGTGTCCGCGCCTAAAAAAGAACCTGAAAATATTCAAAGAGATACACCCCGAAGAAGAATAGGGGGGTCATGGGCTCTATCTTCTGGGGGATAAGTACCATCTAGAGCCTATGATAACCTTAAAAGTAGGCCCCCAAGAGGAGGTATTAGAATTTATAGTGGATATTGGGGCAGAGAGAACGTGTGTGATAAATATTCCAAGGGGTTGTGAAGTAAGTAATAACACTGTGAAGGTAACAGGAGCAAAAGGTGAAGGGTTTAAAGTTCCTGTTATTAAAAATGTGGTAATTTAAGGGGAATCCAGAATAGGGATGGGAGATGTCTTATTAGTCCCAGGAGCAGGTTGCAATTTACTGGGGAGAGATTTGCAAATACAGTTGGGAATAGGGGTTATACCTGAAGAAGGAAAGATGACGGCTAAAATGTTAAAACTTGGACAAGAAGATGAGGAGAAAATAAATAAGGTTTGGGCTGGGAAAGGCAATAGGGGAGGATTGAATATTGACTCTATAAAAGTCACGATTGAGAAAGAAGAATGTCCCATCCGTATACGTCAGTACCCTATATCTTTAGAAGGAAGAGAAGGCTTAAAGCCGATAACAGAAGAATTGATAAAGGATGGAACATTGGAACCCTGCATGTCTCCTCATAATACCCCTATCCTACCAGTAAAAAAGCCTGATGGGAATTACAGATTAGTGCAAGATTTGAGAGAAGTGAACAAAAGAACTCATACCCGTCACCCAGTGGTACCTAATCCCTACGCTCTGTTAAATAAAGTCCCACCTCAACATCAGTGGTTTAGTGTAGTGGATCTTAAAGATGCTTTTTGGGCTTGTCCATTAGCAGAGGAAAGCCGGAATATATTTGCCTTTGAATGGGAAGAGCCAATAGCTTATTTATCAAAATTGCTAGATCCAGTAAGTCATGGCTGGCCAGTATGTATTCAAGCAATAGCAGCTACTGCTATTCTGGTAGAAGAAAGCCGTAAACTCACTTTTGGAGGTAAACTAATAGTATATACACCCCATGCTGTATGGGCTGTGTTAAATCAAAAAGCTGAAAAATGGTTAACAGACTCTAGAATATTAAAATATGAGGCAATTTTGATAGACACTGATGATTTGATGCTGGAAGTTAATAAAAGCATAAATCCAGCTCAATTTTTATACGGAGAACCGAAAAATGACTTAACACACAACTGTTTAGAAATTATACAGTACCAAACTAAAGTTCGAGAGGATCTAGCAGAACTAGCCCTCCCAGAAGGAGAAAAAATTTATGTTGATGGCTCATCTAGATGTTTACAAGGAAAAAGGATATCGGGATATGCATTGGTTGGTGGGAAAAATATGCAAACCATCGAAGAAGGGAAATTACCCTCAAACTGGTCGGCTCAGTCCTGTGAGTTATATGCTCTAAAAAGGGCATTGGAGTATTTACCACAAAAGAAAGGGACCATATATACCGATTCAAAGTATGCCTTTGGGGTAGTGCACACCTTTGGGAAAATTTGGGAAGAAAGGGGATTACTAAATTCAAAAGGAAAGGGACTGATGCATGAGGGACTCATTTTAGAGGTTTTAGAGGCATTAAAATTACCTGAAGAGATAGCTGTAGTACATGTTAAAGGACACCAAAGGGGAATGACTCCAGAAATAAGAGGGAATAATTTGGCAGATCAAGAGGCCAGAGATGCAGCAGAAAATGGGATAAAAAGGGTTATGTTAATTCTAGCCCCAGACCAAGAAAAATTGGAAATCCTGAAATTTAGTGAAGCAGAAGAAAAAGATTTAAGTAAAATAGGCAGAGAACAAGATCAGTCTGGGAACTTGAAACTTCCTGATGGGAGGTAGTTACTTAATAAACCTCTTGCTAGAAAAATATTAGAAGATATGCATCAAAAAACTCATTGGGGTACTCAAGCCCTATGTGATCACTTTTTAAGAAATTATGGGTGTATTGGGATCTTTGGATTAGCAAAACAAGTAACGGAAAAATGTATAATTTGTCAAAAAGTAAATAGAAAGGTAATGAGAAAAACTAAGTTAGGAGGCCGTGAGTTAGCCTTGCGACCATTTCAAAGTATCCAAGTAGATTTTACTGAGCTTCCCCAAGTACAGAGATGGAAATTTTTATTGGTAATTATAGATCATTTAACCCATTGGGTAGAAGCTGTTCCCACTGTCAGAGCTACAGCTAATGTGGTATGTAAAACCCTTTTGGAACAAATCATTCCCAGGTATGGAATGGTTAATAGAATAGATTCAGACAGAGGGACACATTTTACCTCAAAAACCTTACAGCAAATAACTAAAGCCTTGGGAATAACATGGGAGTTACATACCCCATGGCACCCCCAGAGTTCAGGCCGAGTAGAAAGGATGAACCAGACTTTAAAAAGAACTCTAACAAAACTAATGGTTGAAACACAAATGTCATGGGTTAAATGCTTGCCTTTGGCTTTATTAAGGGTCCGAACACAACCCAGGGCAGACCTGGGAGTGTCACCCTATGAAATGCTATTTGGGTTACCCTTTTTGACCACCCAACATGAAACTGCTACCTATGAAGTGGGGGAAATGAGTGTTAGAAAATATGTCACCACAATTGCAAAGACACTCGAGGATTTGCGATCGAAAGGGTTAATCCCCCAAACCACACCTTTAGAGTTTAAAATCCATAATATCCATCCTGGGGAGTGGGTACTGGTGAAAACTTGGAAAGAGCAATCTTTAACTCCACAATGGGAAGGTCCTTTTCAGGCACTACTGACAACTGAGACCGCGATCCGAACCAGGGAAAGAGGGTGGATCCACGCTAGCAGAATCAAGGGACCAGTGGAGGAACCTAAGGAGTGGACTATAACCTCAAAACCGGGTGATACCAAGTTAATTCTCAAGCGGGGACAAGGGAGTAATGAACTGGGAGGACCCATATGATCTAAGGAATGTACAAAGAATCACGCCTAACTGGGAAATAAGGCCAAGTTTATATCAGTGGTTCCAAGTGCCGCCTGGACAAGCTCTGAGAAACCTTCAATATCCACCTTGGGGAGGAATACTTCCGCTTCAAACAGGAGGATCTGGACTGTTTCAGCCAGAAGGCCCTCATATTTTGGCCTTAGCCTGTGACTTATATAAAGAAGGGGAAGAATTGCAACCTCCATCAGTACCATCCCATATACCCTGTCTGATTCACACCAATACTGGACATGCTAACTGGGTTAAATGCAAATCCTTAAGTTGTGGGAAAAATTGGTATTGCAGCTCATGAAAATGACACCCTCATTGTAGAAAGTGTCGAGTGTCAAATCTATCCCCTCTCCAGGCAGAACTAGGAGAAACTGAGATAATAACTTTGCTTTGTGGATGGGAATTACTAGTGCCTGTTGAATGGGAGATATCAGAGGAACGGTGGGAATCTACAATTAAGGAGTGTAAAAAGCGGTTTGCTTGGAAATTGGCAAAAAGGAAGTGACCAGGAAATAGAGGGCAAGACCGGGTTGGCCGCTGTACTCGCCACCGAGAAGATCATATATACACCTGCTGTGGGTAGCAACTCCATAGGCATGGGAGGTGGGGGTATAAGCCATGCCGGACCTCTGTTGTTCCTTTTTCTGTCACTCCTTCTTTTCCCTTCTGGGATGCCAGCAAACACATGCCACCCATGCTACCGCAGGCTTTACATGGAAAGACACCGAGGTTCCTTTTTTATTTCTCACACCCATGTCAACAGCCACTGTTATGACCCATCAAAAGTACGTACCTGTGAACACAATGGGAAAAAATACTGGGTTACAGAAAACTTAGGAGACAGTGGTAATAGATTAGGGAGTGAATGTCCAAAAGGAGAAAAATGGGTTTGTTTCACATCTACCCTTAAGGGAAGGGTCCAGGATTTGGTCAAAGAACATCTAGTACTACAAAAAGGAAAACCAACAAAGCCATCTGTATCAAAACCACTCCAAGATTGGTACACGGGACTCAGGCAACAATTAGAAAAGGAAATAGATCTCTCAAAATTTGGGAAAAACCTGTTTGTAGAACTGGGAGAAAGAATAAGTAAAGAACTTAATATAACCAACTTCTGGGTTTGTGGAGAAGCTTTGATGGCAGAGGAATGGCCATGGAAAGGCAGTAGCTTGCGTCCGGCTGAACTCCTCAAGTGGAACCGGACAAACTTAAAAGGGAAAAACCGACCAGGGGGATGGATTTTAAGCTCAACAGTAATAGGAGAAGAATGTCTCTGGCGCACTGGGAAGAATTTTGTTAATGAAGTCGGGCACACTCCCTGTAAGAGATATAAAGTTAGTAATGGAACCTTTACGCAGTGGATCCCAGAGGCACCAACTCTGTATTTGACCCATAGAAAAACAAAAGAAAAAGATTGTGAATATATAAGTGATATCAAGCTTTTCCAATGTAATGAAACAGGCAAGAATCCTTATTTTGGGATCCCAGAAATATCCAAATTTTGGGAAAATATGGATCAACAAAAAATTGATTATTGGAAAGCACCAGATGGATTATTCTGGATATGTGGAAAAAGAGCATATCCAAAACTCCCCTCTGGGTGGAAAGGAAGTTGTACTCTGGGTATCATACAGCCAGGATTTTTCCTTCTACCAAAGCCCGATGGAAATCAATCAGGAGTACCAGTGTATGATGACCTAAAAAGGGAAAAGAGGGACTGGATTGGAGGATCTCAAAAGTGGGGAGATGAGGACTGGTCTCCTGAATGCATACTGGAAGTATATGGGCCAGCTACTTGGGCACAAGATGGGAGTTGGGGATATCGAACCCCCATTTATATGCTAAATCATATTATAAGACTTCAAGCAGTGGTAGAAATAATCCTCAGCAGAACTTCCAAGGCAATGACATTACTGGCGACTGAACAAAGTTAAATAAGAGGTGCAGTGTATCAAAACAGGTTGGCTTTAGACTATTTGTTAGCCGAAGAAGGGGGTGTTTGTGGAAAATTTAATACATCAGATTGTTGTTTGAACATAGATGACAATGGACAGGCTGTCCTAGATATAGCCAATGAAATCAGAAAAATATCCCATGTACCAGTCCAAAAATGGGAACCGATACTAAAAACTGGCTGGTGGGATAATATGTTGGGAATAGAATGGTGGAAGAAGTTAAGCTTCTTCCTTTTATGTGCTACAGCTGGGTTAATATTTCTTCCTTGCTTGATCCCCTGTTTTATTCGGCTAATCACCAGCGTAGTCCAAGGTATGCAAGTGGTAACTATGCCTATGGACCCAAAATTGGCTACAACTGGGACAGCACAAAAGATAATGATATTGAAGAAACAAAAAGATATAGAAGACCCCTTTGAAGAAGAAAAATTGATCTATGAAAGAAATGAGCAGAGAAAAGAAGAATTATTGCTCAAGCCAAATTAATTATAAAAAGGAAAAGGGGGGATTGTTATAAATGCATATTATAGTGTTGGCTTTTCGCAAATAATGAATGCTATGTGTATGATGTTGGTCCTTGTGGAAGTGGCTTTTGTTACAGAAATATAATAATTTTTAAATGCTTTAATGCCTTTTTTGTTCTAGCTTAGATGTAGTGGCTAATGTAGCTGTGTTAAAATGTACCTAGCTTAAAATAATTAAACCACCTGCTTAGTTGGATAAGCATGGGTGTAACAGGCTCCTGCCCCAGGACATCTCTATCGACAATAACCATTTGCTGGACATCTCTATCGACAATAACCGTCTGCTGGACACCGATGGACAAAAAGAAGATATTGGAGTCTCCAAAGAAACTACGCATGCTCTAAAAAGGCAGACCCAAGGAGGAGCCATGCTAACGAGTACTTGGAAAATGTAAAATAGTTTGGAGAAAGTTTGAATATGTATACTTGTCTATGAATATGTAACAGGCTGACGCAATAAGAAAAGTATATAAAGAGAGTCTCTCACCACGTCAGAGGTGCTCTTGGCTCCATGCCAAGGGTTCCCAGCATCACCTGGACGTTGTAACCTTTTACTTTATACCTTGTCCCTTATTGTCCTTTTATTAAACCTTTAAATTTTAACAGGAGACTGGACCTCGTTTTTAACACCATCAATGTATGCATAATAATGACACAAACATTTGGATTCAAAAAGGTTCTCATCAACAGTTAGTAAAATTTCTCATGGATACAGGAGCACAGCAGTCAATATTAATGCAGCAGGATGACAGTGGTTTCGTACACAGCTGGGTGTATGACCTGGGCGGCAAAGAGTTAAAATCAATGGAGTTATGTGCCAAGCTGCTAAGGTTAACTTATGGCTCCTGGGTGAGAGGATGCCAGCTATTTGCTTATGTAGGACTTATGTAGGACTGGGATTTTTGGGGTTTTTTTTCTTTTTTTTTTTCTCAGGGAATTTTGTCCCATTTATTGCCTGAGAGATGATAATGACCGGTACTTAAGAGACAAAAGATGTGGCTGGGAGGGGGAGGAGGGGGAAGGGTGCAGCTGGCTACTCCTCTAGCTGGGGGAGGGGCTTTCTCTTGGGAAGGGCAGAGATACCGGGAGATTTTGGCTGGGGGGTGAGTGCTACGTACAGCTCCTCTCTCTGTCTTGCTCTTGGATTGGAGGGGAGACGGCCGGTCTGCAGTTGCTGTGGGAAGAATTGTCTGCCACCGCGGAGTTCGATCTTTTACTGCTTCTACTGTGAGTGAGGCTTTGCTTGTAAGAGAGGCTGTTGAACTGGGACCTTATCGAACACCCGATCTCACTGGAAAGGACCCTCACCATCTATTGGGTGCCCCAGGGGAAAACCCAGGACCCTGGCCCCTCCTCCGAGGGAGCATCTCCAGCTGCTTTTGGCAGCCTGGCTGCCACTGCCCAGCCCCGCTGTTTTTTTCTGCCACTGTTTCGGGTTTTTCGCTACACTTTAACCCGATACCCTGTGTCTGCCTGACCCCTCGTGGCTCCTGCTACGGCTACGTAGTTTCTGCTACATTTTCTTTGTCACCCCGGGTCGGCTAGCCTCTGCTGCTCCAGCTTGCTGCTCCGAGGTTCCTGCCACAGCCCATTTTGCCAACCAGAGGGGCACCAGGACCAGCTGCCCCTGTGGGGTTGTAAAAGAAAGCCCCTTCTCTCTCTCTCCCGCAGACTCACCTGCCATTGCCCACGTGGGGAGAGGTGGCTGAGCTTGTGCCACAGCGCCCCCTGCAGACACAGGGGACCCATCGCACCTCCCCTGTCCAGCTGGGAGCCAACAGCGCCCCTGCCGGCTTGTGACCATAATTATACCAAAGGTGAAAGTGCTTGACAGCCAAGAGAAGGCTGTTATTGGGTGTCCTAGGGTGACTTTATGATGCTTGTCCCCCCAATGGTCAGTTCTGCTTATGCTGGATATTGAGTTCTGTGCTTTTAAGACTAGACCTGAGGGGGAAGAGGTGGCACCCAGTTTGTCTGCAGAAGCTTCACTTGACAACCCCGGAATTCCCTTTCTCACTGTGCTGCCGAGTTTGGACAGCAAGAGAGAGAGAGAGATAAGGCTCTCATTGCTGTCTCAGAGTTCTCAGCTTTTTCAGAGAAAGAGAGAGAGACGGAGGTTTTCTTTGTTTTTTCACTGGTTTTCCTCTTTAGCTATGGCAAGGAAAGTTTTCACAAGACCGTATCTTTTTTCTGGAACTTTTCAAACCTGCTCCAGACTGAAAACCCAGAATAACACAGGGAGCTAAAGCCTGTAGCCCACCCGGGGCCTGGGAGCCTGCATTCCAGCACCAAAGGACTCTCTCTGAACTACAGAAGGACTTCCTGAATTTTGCCAGCTCTTCAGAACAGCAAGAGGTTCAATTGTTTACTTATTACTAATTTTCCATGTTTGTGAACACTTTGCCTGTTACATAAATAGTTTTTCTCCACTTTTCTCCAAGGAAATCTTTCCCGAACTGGTTGGGGGAGGGGCTGCTGAATACTGACCTTTAGGGAAATATCCTTTTGGGGGCTCCCTTCCAAATTTGCCCGAAACCAAGACAAATATTTTGGCGCCCAATGCGTGGCTCAAAAATATGGAATAAACCTGTACTAATTGCATTTTGGTTGTACTTCCTCTGTATTGGGATAAAACAGTCAGTAGACATGTTGCTTGAGGTCATAATGTCTCTCTGGGTGGAGGCAGCAATGTCTCTCTGGGTGGAGGCAGCCATGTCTCTCTGGTCCCTAGGCTTTTTTGAGGTGTTTATATATTTCTGATCCCTTGGTTTGTTTTCCTATCCACATATAGCTCCAGTATTGTCATTGGCACAGAGCTTTTACAGTAGAGGGGCACAGATTAAAGTTGCTATTTTGCTGGGCATGGTGATAATGATTTATAGAAAGGTAACAAAGGTACTGGGGTTTCTTCAAAATATGTATGGTTTGTTGTTTCTTCATCCTACCCTGCGTCCTAGTTTCAGTAGCATGCTTTGGGTGTTTGTTAGTAATTGTACCCAGTTTGTTAGAGGAGGAGCAGGGGTTGAGGCTTCCAAGCCTTTTCTTTCCTTCTCCTTGTCCTGGTTTGAAGGACAGGTGTCTGTTAAGGAAGGCAGGAGCCTCCCTTGGAATGGGAAACTGTAACCCCTCTCCCTCCAAAATATTATAAATTTGAAATCAAGAGGCTCTCAGGCAAAGATATGGGAATAGGAATAACAGTTCTTTACTACTATCTAAAACAAGGATAACAAATAACAACAACTATAACGTTAACCAACAAACAGAACCAGAAACCCAGTGGCAGCCTGCTCGGCCTCAGGCACCTTTTCCCTTTGGTGCAGTTCCAGTCACAGCCTGCAGGGGGCGCTCTGGGTGTGATGATTCCCCAGCGGCTGCAGGGGGCGCTCCGGCGCAAGCTCAGGTAGCACACAGCAAATGGCAGCTGCCCGAGGCAGGGAAGGATGGAGGAGAGCCCTTGCTCCACAGACCCTCGGGAGGGGCAGCTGGGGTCGGTGCCACAGCAGGATTCCCGGACACAGGGAGCTGGGACGGTAAGAGGTCTCGACGTGCAGGGGAAGCCCCGCTACAGTGTAGCGGAGAAACTCGGAGCGGGCTGGTGGCAGGCAGGTCGGCTCCCGATGGGGCAGAGGGCAGAGACTCACAGCAGACAGACCGGCAGCTCCGTGCTGGCTTCTCAGGGGGCCGTGGGTTCAGCAGACAGCAGCTCCGACCGTCCAGCTCCGAGGGTCCCGAGCAAGAGAGCGTGACCTCCCCCCTGCCCTTGCTTTTCAGTCTCTCCAAATCTCGCGTTGTCAGGCCCTGCTTCCATGAGGGGCAATTCTACCCCACCCTGCCAAGGAGAAAGGCTCTAGCCTTGTGCTTTGTTTCTCTTAAGTACTCAGTCATTTGTGTCTTAGCAACCCATGGGAGAAAAATTCCTGAGGAAAAGAACTAAATCCAACCTTCAACACTCCTCTAAATCTGTGATGTCACTTTTTGAGAATGTTCAGTTTCCCCTGGATGCCAAAGATACCACCTTTCTGGTATTTCATCTGGTTGGCTTCCTCTATATGGTTTGCAGCTGGTCTAGGATGAAGGCTGAGACATCCAGGGGGACTGAGGAGACACCTTGATTGCATAGGGGTCAAAATTATTTTGGGTTTGTAGTAGTTTTAGGCTGTGGGAGTGATAGGCCTTGTAGGCCTTAAGGGTAGGCCTTAGGTGTTGTCTTTGTTAGGTTTAAAGTGTAGTCATGAGAACCACACCTGTGTGCTTTTTCTGTAACGATTGCTTATGACAAGATTAATGAAATGATTGCTTAGTAAATATGAGTGTGAATAATAATTCAATTGCAACAATCCTGAGAAATGTTAGAGGGTAGTAGGAAAGGGGGGGGCTGAAACCTAGGCTTGGGTAAAAACAATATCTGCAATAGAAACGGTCTCAAAGCTGAAACTCATGCCTGAGTGAAAACAATATATCCAATAGAGCAATGTTGAATTAATGAGTAACTGATGATTATATGATGGTTATGTAAGGAATAGTATAAAATGTGTTCGTTTTCAAACCCATGGCGGAGCTTGATTTGGGTCCGTTCGACCCCTGCTCCCAGGGCCCATCAATAAAGCACCTGCATAAAATCATTCTGTGATTATGTGTTTTCCTACGCTAACATTTTGGCGAGCCCAGATGGGACCCTGTGAGCGCGGCTGAGGACCCCGCGACCTGATCACGCTCCTGCCGGCACCGAGTGATTCTTGGGGAGCCCATCGGCGCCGCAGCCCTCTGCCGCTCACAGTGTCCCCTGGAGAGGTAAGGTGCTTTAATTCTGGTCTGGTGCCTGCCTGTAAGCCGCAGCGAAAGCTGCGCTTGGTTAGGCTAAGGAATTCCTGGTAAATGCCTAGGCGCCATCCATAAGACGATTGCGAAAGCATTGCAGGGTCAGAAGTGGGGATTTTGGAGTAGTAATATGGAGAAGCTAAAAGGGATTTTGGGTGGCAATGCCTCCATCCCGTGTGCTTCTCCTTTGGGGTGCTTGTTGGCACATTGGAAACAAGGTAATTTTGGTCAAGCATTACATAAGGATAAGCTGATTGGTTATTGTAACATTCAGTGGGCAAAATATGCTTTGCGTGATGGGAAAAGGTGGCCGGAAAACGCATCTTTGCAATCTGACTTGATTTCTCACTTATTGTTGTTTTGTAAGCAGGAGGGAAAATTGGTTGAAATGCCTTATGTTGATCTGTGGTTCTGTTTACGGGAAGAACCAGAGTGGCTGGCAGAGGGAGGCTTAACTTGTTGCGGTGGTTCGGAACCAGGAAAGACGAGGACTTCCGGTGGCATGTTCCACAGACCGAGAGTTTCCCCCCGAAGCTCCCAGAGGCAGTGGTTTGGACCACCAAGCCACGAACCCCAAGTTCCTGCTATTGGTTCCTTGATTTGTCTGTTATGTTTCCCCGTTCTGGGAAATTCCCTGTCACTCCATTGTTCATTCCTTGTTCTTTCTTCCCCCTCCCCTCCCTAAACCCCATTCAGCAATGTACCCCGACCCCTCCCATGTATCGCCCCTTTGCCCTCAGTCTATTGGATGTTGTTCCTCCCTTAAATACCCATGTAATGAGCTGTTCTTGGCTCTTGGTCTCTGTGCCCCTTGGAGGTAATAAACCTACTGAATTCACACACTAAGAGCCCTCCTTCTCTGGGAGTTCTCTGCTATCTCGCCGTGCTCTGAGGGCAACATCTCCTCAGACCGAGACGCGGACTAGCGGTGTCCTCATCGGCTCACCGGGGAAGCCTTCTAGAACACGAACGGCCTCCCAGGTTCACGCTAGCACTCTGCTGCCGGTACCGGGGCGGGATAAAACAGGGAACGCAACATTAACTGTTACTACAGTACTTAACAATGATAAATGTGTGGCATGTGTTCAGGGGAAACGTTGTATAAAACACTTGGCATTGAATGAAAGTTTATCTCGGAAAGATGACATGGAGGGTGACTTGTTGGTAGCTCCCGCAACATCAAAGGGACCTAGCCCTACTTCATCTGGCCCCATTTCACCTAAACCACCTACTCCTTTTGTAACTGACTCGCTTACCCCTTCTGCTCACAGGCACCCCCTTCCCCATCTCCACCTGCCCATAAATACCCACCACTATATCCACCTCTCCCACCGACACCTGATACCCCTTTCCCACCTACGCCTCCCTCAGGACCCCAAGAATATCGTCCCCTTCCCCATACACCTGTCCATGACACCTCTGTATCACTGTTACCCAGAACTAACCAAAGTTTAGTTACAGTACGGAGGTATGGCGGAGGGGGTGCAGAAGGGGTTGATAGCAGTGAAAGTGATGAGGATGGGCCAATAGCCCACCGGACATGCTCCAGATTAGCCCCAAATTGGCCCAGGACGGGGAGGGGTCTGTCGAGAGCAGACAAACAGAAGAAAACTGTAATTGCTCCTTTAAGACAAAGGGGTGGGGGTGGAAGGGCCAGTCTTTGTAAAAGTACCATTCTCTCCCGGTGACCTAGTAATATGGAAACAATCAGCCGGGACCTATAGGGAGAATCCTGATAAAGTAGCCAGGGAGGTGAAAATGATTGTGAAAACTCAGAACCCAGACTGGGATGACATCCAAGTGATATTAGATACCCTAATGGACTCTAGTGAGAAGGAGATGGTGTTTAGGGCAGCGAAGGACTGGGCAAGGGAAGACATCCATCAGGGACTGGTGACAGGGACTCTAGATAATAATTTTCCCACCGAGGATCCATTGTGGGACCCTAACAACCCCCTTGACATGAGGAAGCTAAGGAGATATCAAGAGAGGGTTCAGATAGGAATTCAAAATGCTATACCTAAGACTATGAATTGGGCTAAGTTGTATGAAATAAGGCAGGAGAAAGAGGAATCCCGCACTGCATTTTTAGAGAGGCTTTAAGAGGCAGCCAGAAAATACACTGACCTCCACGTAGACACAGATCAAGCCGAAGTTCAACTTGCTTTTATCTTTCTTGGTCAATCACAGGATGATATTAGAAAGAAGTTACAGAAACTGGAAGGGGAAGAGTTAAGAAATTTGGTCAAACTACTTGAGGTGGCTTGGAAAGTTTACAATAACAGGGACAAAGAAATTAATAAAAAGCAGGGGCAGCTTTTGGCAGTGTTACAAGGGAATTCAAGGGGAGGTACCAGGGGGGGCCGAGGCAGAGGAGCGGGGAGAGGCAGGTTTGGAAGGGGCCACGGGAGACCAATCGTTTTTAATGAATGTGCTTATTGCCATCTCCCCGGGCACTGGAAGCGGGAATGCCCGAACCGCTTTGACCAGGGCAACCAGATCCAGCAGGAAGAGGTTGCCAAGGTAATGGTGTTTTATGCTGGAAAGGAAAAATCTATTCCCCAAGAACCCCTGGTAACTATGCAATTAGGGGAAAAGGCTGTGAAATTTTTAATTGACACTGGGGCGACACATTCAGTTTTAAATGATCTAGAGGGGCAGATCGGGAACAGATCCACCACAATAGTTGGGGCCACAGGGAAGGAGGAAAATCGGCCATTCCTGCAACCCCTAGACTTCTGCTTTGGGAATAAAGTGTTAAATCATGAATTCTTGTATGTCCCAGAATGTCCCATCCCCCTCTTGGGCAGGGACTTACTAGCAAAGCTTGATGCAGTAATAACTTTTGAGAATGGGGAGTTGTTAATGAAAATACCTAAGTCAAATACGGGAAAATTTTAATGATAAAAGAGAAACCAGTCACAGGAATTCCTAAGGAAGTAGAAGATGCAGTAATACCCTCAGTATGGGACACAGAGATACCCGGAAAATCTAAGTTAGCACAACCGGTCCATGTAGAGCTAAAAGAGGGAGCAAAAACTGTACAAATCAAACAATACCCTATAAAACCAGAGGCACGGCAGGAAATAGCAAAGACTATTGATAAATTTCTAAAATATCAGATCTTAGAGGAATGTGAATCAGAATATAACACACCAATATTTCCGGTGAAGAAACCCAATGGGGATTACAGGCTAGTACAGGATCTAAGAGCAATAAATGAAATAACCAAAGACATATACTCCGTAGTTGCTAATCCTTATACATTGTTAGCATCCGTAAAGGAGATATATACGTGGTTTACTGTAATTGATTTAAAAGATGCCTTCTTTTGCATCCCCCTTGACAAAGCAGGAAGCTGTTTGCCTTTGAATGGGAAAATCCAGAAAATGGAAGGAAGACCCAGCTCGCTTGGACTCGTCTTCCAATGGGTTATAAAAACTCCCCTACCCTATTAGGGAACCAACTGGCAAAGGAGCTGGAGATCTGGAGCAACCAAGGGCAGGTACCAAGAGATCAGTACCTTTTGCTGCAATATGTTGATGATATACTGATATCAACAGAAGAAAAGGCAACCTGCATAAAGGTAACAATTGAGATTATAAACTCACTGGGCATGGGAGGATACAAAGTGTCCAGGGGAAAAGCACAAACTGCCCAACAGATTGTAATCTACCTGGGATTTGAAATTTCACAAGGACAAAGAAAACTAGATACTAACTGTATCCAAGCTATTTGTGCTATTCCAGAGCCCTGGAATCTCCACGAGCTGCGAGTCTTCCTGGGGATGGCAGGATGGTGCCGCCTGTGGATCATGGACTATGGACTCATTGCCAAACCCCTGTATGAAGCCCAGAAGACGCAGCCGTTCAGCTGGAGCAAAGCACAGAAAGAAGCCTTCCTGAAACTGAAGGAAGCATTGACAATGGCTCCGGCGTTAGGATTACCTGATTTGTCCAAAGACTTTCAACTGTTTGTGCATGAAAGGCAATGCCTGGCACTGGGAGTTCTGACCCAATGTCTGGGGAGCTGGAAAAGGCCGGTAGGCTATTTCTCCAAACAGCTGGATGATGTAAGTGCCGGGTGACCTGCATGTCTGAGAGCAGTTGCAGCCACTGTAATATTGATACAAGAAGCCAGGAAGCTCACAATGGGAAGACACATAGATGTCTATGTGCCACACATGGTCACCACTGTTCTAGAGCAAAAGGGGGGCCACTGGCTATCTCCGAGCAGGATGATAAAATTCCAGGTAATCCTGACCAAGCAGGATGATGTCACACTAAAGACAACTCACCTTTTGAATCCAGCCTTGTTCCTAGGTACTACAGCTGAGGAAGGCCCACTAGAGCATGACTGCATAGAGGTAATAGAATACACCTACTCAGCGAGAGAAGACCTGAAAGACGTCCCGCTGGAGCAACCAGACTGGGAATTATTCACAGACGGAAGCAGCTTCATGGAGAATGGGACCAGATATGCTGGATATGTGGTAACAACAATCAGTACCATAGTAGAAGCAAAAGCATTACCACCAAATACATCTGCCCAGAGGGCAGAACTAGTGGCTTTAACCAGAGCATTAGAATTGAGTGAAGGGAAGAGGGTAAATATTTGGACTGACTCCAAATATGCTTTCGGGGTCGTGCATGTACATGGGGCACTGTGGAAAGAGAGAGGGTTGCTGTCCTCCCAGGGTACACACATTAAACATCAAGGTGCAATTCTGCAATTGATAAAAGCAGTACAAAAACCTGAACAAGTAGCAATTATACATTGCAAAGCACACCAATCAGGGAGCACCAAGATCTGTGAGGGCAATCGAAAGGCAGACTGGACAGCCCGACATGTTGCTCGAAAGGTGCAAATAGCAATGGCATTGATATCCACAAAACTTAATGTATCTCAATTCAATCTACGTTCAGAACCGAAATCTTCAATAGAAGATGAGAAGCTGGGACATCTGCTGAATGCACAGAAGAATTCAGAAGGGTGGTATGTAACTACACAAGGGCAAATAGTCCTACCCCCTGCACTGGGGAGCAGAAGCATTGGTAAAATGGCTAAAACAAAGTGTAATCTCAGTACAAATGCTAACAATGGCAAAATCAATCATGTGAAAATGTGAAATTTGCTTGAAAAACAATCCAGTAGCTAGACAACAGGCACAGCTAGGGAGACTTTGAGGAGGGACAGAACCAGGAGATTACTGGCAAGTAGATTTTATAGAATTACCAAAAACTCGAAGGTACAAATATCTGTTGGTGGGGGATGACACATTTTCAGGATGGCCAGAAGCCCTTCCCTGTCGCACCAATCAAGCAAAAGAAACAGTAAAGTGACTACTGCAGGAGATCATTCCCAGGTTTGGGGTGCCTCTAGGGATATCCTCAGACAGGGGCCCACACTTCATAACTACTGTGGTAAGAGAAGTGAGCAGGTTACTGGGAATAGCTTGGGACCTCCACACACCATGGAGACCACAATCAAGTGGACAGGTAGAGAGAATGAATCAGACACTAAAGAGACAGATCAGTAAAATATGCCAGGAAGCCAAATTGCAGTGGCCACAAGCTTTACCTATAGCACTTTTGAGAATTTGAGTAAAACCAAGAAGCGGAATGTCGGTAAGCCCTTACGAGATATTATATGGGAAACCATATGAGTCTCCTGAGCCCAACCCAAACATCCATATCACGGGGAAACAAGATGCATATAACTATGTTCAATCTCTTGGGAAAACTTTAGCTCGGCTTCGGAACGCCCTCGTGTGGAATAGGCTGCTGACTCTCGAAAATCCAGTTCATTGCATTCTTCCAGGAGACGAAGTGCACATCAAAACTTGGAATGAGGAACTGTCGCAGTAGAGACGGACACACGACACGCGAGTAGTCCAAGGACAAAGAAGAAGTGTTTTATTAGTCTATGCTAACATCTTTATACCCTTTTTCCCCAGCTACTGTAACATGCTACTATCAGCTGCATGGAAAACAACACTAAAGCTATCTTCATAACAAGAACTTTCCCAGCACATTAACAAGCCATACAAGCAGTCAACTACACACTATAAATCCTCCACCACATTCTTGATGCTCTTCTGCAAGGCCATCTCTGGGTGCAAAACATCTTCCTTGGTTATCTTCTTGGCTGTCCCCCACTGTGGCTGCAGGTGTTCATACCATTGCTTTCTCACAGGGCTTTCTCACGGGTAAATTCTGATCGCTTTCAAGTCCATGTCCGAGAGGCTTTCAGGCCTGCTGTCAGCCTCATCCATCCCCACAATTCCCCCTTTTTGTTTTACTACCACAAAGGCAGTGTTTATTGATCTCTGCAGGGCCCTTTGCAGAAAAGACAACAAACACGGCACCAATAGTAAGAACAAAAGTACAACAAGCAAGATGACACTTCCCATTTTCAACAGATCTTTGAGCCATCCTGTGATGCCCCAGCCACTAAACCATGTATCAAACCCACTAACAGTCTTTCTCAACTTTTGCACTCCATACTGCAGCTCTTGAATATTTGCAAAGATAGACTTTGAATTGTCTGACAAATTCATACAGCACATTCCTTCGAAATCCTCACAACCATGCCCATGTGCTAAAAGCAAAAAATCAACGGCTGCACGATTTTGTAAGGTAGCATGCCTTACTGAGCGAACATCGGTTAGTAATCCTGCTAAAGCTGCTGAAGTTTCATTAGTACGTTTAGCAAGCCAGCACCCTAATTTATCAAGCGTAGCTAAAGCTTGAGCTGCAGCAACACCCGGAGCAAACACTGAAGCAGCTATTCGTGATCCCTTTCCCCAAAATGTTGGATCATCTCTGCAGTTTTTGTTAAAGGAATCAAGATGCCGTCTCTGGCGCAAGGAATGCATCATCCTTCGCCCGCGGTGCAAAGAATGAGACATGTTTGCTACCATAGAAAGATTTGGAGCAAGCATTGTCAAGCGTCCGATCGTGCATGGTCCACCTATCATATTGGACAGGAGGCCAGCCCATGCACGATCCCCGCAAAGCAAAAACAAACCCGAGGGTAATTGTTTTGGCACTTGGTTAGTAAAAGCAACACCTGAGCTATCATTGCACCAAAGTGAAACATTAGAGTACCATGGCTGGATGGGTGACACCTCATTGGAGGACTCACCAGACCGTGCTTGTGAAGCTTTAAACCGTACGCAAGTCGAAGCTCTAATGGATCCTAAGATGTCAACTTCTTGGGGTTCAAGCAGTTTAGGTGTTGAAACTAGCTTTGTACCATTTGCATATTTCCCATTAACAAGCACATTAATTTCTGTGCGATTATGTAGCGGTACACCTACTAAGCATGTTTTAAAAGGAGATTGTGGGGTAGCAAGCGAAACACACATAGAAGATTGATTTAAGGCATGAGCTAATGTTATCCATACATTCTCTGGCATAGGAGGCAGAGGAGGCAACATAGGAGGCTCCCCCTATGCAAAACCCCATGATGACAATCATTAACATCCAAGGTTCAGGTCGATCCATCGCTGTTCCGGGGGTGATTTTGCTGTAAGTCCGGCCTCACACACCGCGCTGGCACCCAACGGGCTCCAGTATCTGTGGAGACACAAGCATATCCACGCCCCCAAGTGATGAGGTCCCATGGGCCCTCCCACTTGTTGGTAATCAAATCTCTGACCCACACCTTTCCTCGAGGGAGATTCACTGTTCCGTCTGACTGCAAAGAAAGAAAATGCTTTAGAAATATAGGAATATTAGAATCAGAAGGCACTGTGAGATGATTGATTGTATACAAAGCCTTTTGCAGTCTACTTTGTGGGGGTTCCCCTATCATTCCCCCTTTTTGTTTTTGCAAAATGTTTTTCAGGGTACCATGAGCACGTTCAATGATAGCCTGGCCCGTGGGTGAATGAGGGATACCAAAGGTATGCTCAACACCCCATAGCTGTAGAAACTGCCTCGTTTTTGCAGAGGTATAAGCAGGACCATTATCAGTTTTTATAGATGAAGGTACCCCTAAAACTGCAAAAGCCAACCGCCAATGAGCAATAGCATCACGACCTTTCTCCCCCGTGTGAGCAGATGCCCACATAGCAGAAGAAAAGGTGTCAATAGAAACATGCACACATTTGAGATGACCAAATTCAGCCACATGAGTGACATCCGTCTGCCAAATCTGCAATGCTTGCAGGCCCCTAGGATTGACCCCTACAGGCAATGGTGCAGCAAAGCCTTGGCAGTCGGGACAGGAACTAACAATGTCACGAGCTTGAGTAGATGTGAGAGAAAATTGTCTCTGCAAAGTGCGTGCATTCTGATGGAAAAAGTCATGTGAAGCCTTGGCTTGTGCAACTGTGTCAGGCTGAGGGGCTGCCCAAACTGGATTAGCAAGTTTGTCAGCCCTTGCGTTACCTTCTGCTATAAAGCCTGGCAACGCAGTGTGACTTCGAATGTGCAAAATGTAATAAGGATGCACTCTCTCTTGAATCGCAGACCACAAAGCTTTCAATAGGGAAAACAAATTAACATTGTTAACTTCTTTCAAAAGAGAACAATCTAGACGCTGTGTGATGTCTGCCACATAAGCAGAATCAGTTACAAGATTAAGTGGCACATGAGAAAAGTGCTGGAATGCCATGGTCACAGCTCGCAGTTCGACAAGCTGAGCAGAGCCTGACTCACAACCTTCCAGCACCTGCCATCCAGAGTCATCCTTCCAGGTGACAATGGCTTTACCTGTTCTTCCAGACCCGTCTGTAAAAACCGTAGGCCCTTGCAGTGGCACACGACTATTTTTTGGTCGCAAAGACAAAGAAGTTGTCTTTGCCAACTGCAGTAATTTGTGACCAGGTAGCTGGAAAGAAATTTGTCCTGGAAAATTTTGCAGCGCTGACTGGAGAGGAGTGCTATTAGCAAAACTCCAGTCAAAATATTCTTGCTGGATTGGAAGTATAAGTTTGTCAGGGTCCTTAGCCATGAGTTGCAGACACCTATGACGACATTTGATTATTAATAGAGCAATTAGTTCAAATATTGTGGGGGCCGTCTTTTTCGGCTGATGGGGTAAGAAAATCCATTCCAAAACATGCAACGGGTCAGGCCACTGGATATTCCATTGGCCAATGATACCTGTAGGATGAAGATCTGGCATTGTAACAAAAACTGTGATATCAATAGAAGGATCAATTCTATAAACTTGTCGTGTGGAAACTGCTGCCTGAACCTCCTCCAGTGCTTGCTGCGCTCTAGGAGTCAAGGCTCGAGGTGAATTTAAACCCGAGTCTCCTTTCAAGATATCAAACAAAGGAGACAACTGTGCCGTGGTTAGCCCCAAGTAAGGACGCAACCAATTGATAGTACCCAGCAACTGTTGAGCATCATTTAAAGTTCTGATGGATTTTCGAAATTGCACATTTTGATGTTGCACAGTTTGTTCTAAAATTTTGACTCCCAAATATTTCCAAGGAGGACATTGTTGTACCTTCTCTGGAGCCACTTGCAATCCATATGAATGCAAGGCAGCAAGCAACTGAGGCTGTATCGTCAGCAATTCCTCCCGAGTCGGTGCAGCTATCAGTATATCATCCATATAATGATAACAATATGAACCAGGAAATCGTTCTCGAACCCCAGATAAAGCTTGGGCTACATACCATTGACAAATACTTGGACTATTACGCATACCTTGAGGCAAAACCCTCCATTGATACCTCTTAACAGGCTCAGCATTATTAATTGAAGGCACAGTGAATGCAAATCTCGGTGTATCCTGAGGATGCAAAGGAATTGTGAAAAAACAATCTTTTAAATCAACAATCAAAATGTCCCACCCTGTAGGTAGCATTGTAGGTGAGGGCATTCCAGGTTGCAGTGCCCCCATACTTTCCATTATTGCATTAATTTTCCTGAGGTCCTGTAGCAACCTCCATGATCCTGATTTTTTCTTTATCACAAAAACTGGTGTATTCCATGGACTGGTGGAATATTCAATGTGTCCCTGTGCCAATTGCTCTTGTACCAGATTCTGAAGTGCAGTCAGTTTTTCTTCATTCAGGGGCCACTGTGCAACCCACACAGGTTGATCAGTGAGCCATCGCAATGGCAACGTAGGCCTGATGCTTTTCTGCATATTGACCCCTATAAAGGATGTGTTCCAATTTGAACCCCCCAAGCTGCCAGCACGTCTCGTCCCCACAGGTTCAGTGGTGCTGCGGCAACGTAAGGACGAATGGTAGCTGTTTGTCCTTCCTCATTTCTAATTAGCACAGGTTGTGTGCTTAGGTAGCTTTGTGTAATTCCTCCCAACCCTGCAATGACTGACCCCACTGGAGTCAGAGGCCAGGTAGAAGGCCACACAGAAAAAGAAATGATGGAGACGTCAGCACCAGTATCAATCAAACCTCGAAGTCGAACGTATGATGGGTTGACACCAGGCAGAGTGAGGGTGCACGTCATATGCGGTCGCTGATCAGAGATGTTCTGGGTCCAGAAGACTTGCGGAGTCCCAGTAGATCCGAAGGATCCATCTCCCCGAGATCGTTGCTCTGTCCTAGGAACACATGACTTAAAGGGTACAAGTTGAGCAATACGAGTCTTTGCTGGAATAGTAAGTGGTGGTGTAGGAGTAGAAATCATAGCATGAATTTGTCCCATAAAATCAGCATCAATGACTCCAGGATGCACAAAAATTCCCAGCAGAGTAGCACTAGATCTCCCTACAAGCAACGCACTAAGTCCCTGGCCTACTGGTCCATGAGCATCCAAGGGAACTTTGTGTATCCTGCTGGAATTCAGAGTCACTGTTGTTGCTACGGAAACATCCACTCCGGCTGCGCCTGCTGTGCTCCCACTAAGTCTGCTGAATAAGCCTGCATTGGCATCGTGCCCTGATTTGGCATCGTGCCCTGATTTGGCACTGCGCCCGGAATGGGCAGCCGGCCTTGAGGAGGTGCTTGTGTCTGAGCGCCCCTCCCCTGTGCGCTCGGCTTCCCGTTTCCCGGGCTTCCCAAAGTTTGTCCATTTATATGATACCTGGATTTACACTGTTTTGCAAAATGACCAGTTTTCCCACATCGCTGACAAGAGAGAGCCCCTCTATTCCCAGTTCCCTTCTGCTTTTTCCCTGTTTGTGTCTGTTTACAATCAGTTTTCAAATGCCCTTGCCGTCCGCATGCATAGCATTTCCGAGCTGGACGTAAAACAGCTGCTAAAGCAGTCATTTTATGTTCCACAGACCCAACCTTAGCACAAGCTGTAACCATATCTGTTAATGAAGGATCCCCTGGAAGGGTATAAATCACCTTTTTACAATCCTCATTTGCATTCTCCCGGGCTAACTGTTTACACAAGATCTGCCGTAACTGTTCATCCTCAACTTGTCTCTCCAGGGCTGCTGAAATCCTTTCTGCAAATTGCAAAAATGGTTCCTTTGTCCCTTGAACTACTTTTACAAATTGAGGTCTGGGAGAAGCCATTTCTATGGTTTTTATCAATGCTCCCATTCCTAGCTTCTGACATAGTTCGAGGATCAAAGGATGCCATTGGGCTTGTGTGTCCGGGTTAGCAAATGCACCCCTTCCCATCAAGGCATCAGATCCCACTGCATACCTAGGATCGTCCTGAGGTCTGTGCATATTGTCTACTGCAGCTCTCTCTGCCATCTGTCTCCAGTTACTCTCAAAAACTCCGAACTGCACGGGCTGAAACAACACCTGAGCAAGGTGCTTGATATCAAAAGGTGCAAGCAAGTCTGTGTTTATCACTCGAATTACTTGCATAACTTCCGGAGACCCCAGGCCATATTTAGTAATTCTTTCTTGCAAATCCTGCACTACCCTCCAGGCAATCACCTGATGACTATCTTGCTGATTAGTTCCTGGTGTAGCTTTAAACACAGGATACGCGTGAACACCGTCTCCTGCACCAGCACTCCCCCCAGCAGCCCCCTCTCCGATCATGTCAGTGTCAGTTGTAAACACATCACTATTAAGATTAGGCATACCCAGCCTTTCAACCAGCTCCCAATCCCCACACTCAAGGGCTTTACGTTTGACTTGTTCCCAAAACCGAGCCGGTTGTCTCGGCTGCACTGTCACCTGACAAGGAGGCAGTGTCCAGGGCCTGGTTTTCCAAGCCTTATTAGAGCGACGACGATCACTCTCTCTCTCCTGTGAACGCTCCCGCATTGACACAGCCTCTGAGATTCCCCGATCAATTTCCCTTTCCTCCCCACTATCACTGTCCGTGTCAGAGTCCTTTGGCAGTGGAGGAAACGTTTGCAAAGGCTGTTCCGCAGGAGGCTGCACAGGCTGTGGAGATGGAAGCGGGGGGGCCGCAGCGGCAGGCTGTGCGGCAGAGTCTGTTCTCTGCTCTTTTAAACTCATTTTTGCTAATTGGTCAGCAGGGGAGGGATACACTCGCTCCTGCCGTACAAGGTCTCTAGGAGAAGGATAAGTGGGCAGCACATAGTCTTTTGGAGAGATATACGACCTTTCAGCAACACCGCTGTTTTTAGCAGAAGCAGGCTGAGTCTGAGGCAGGTCAGGGGCCACTCTCTCCGAACAGCACCCGTCTCCCCCCTCTAACTCCATCTGCTCATCCTCTACAAGATTTATAGCTGTCTTTTCATTAGGTTGTCCTCCCTTTTCTTGCTCCTCTCTCCGTTTCTTTAAAACATCAAAGAGCGAGCGCCAGGTTGTTGCCAACTTTCGTGCCTCTTTATCTCCCCGAGAAATAGCTTCCCACAGTTCATCTCCAACTGTTTTCCAGGAGCTTACACTAAAAGCAACACTCTCATCTGCTGGAAAATCATGCAATTTTGCCCACAATAACATTTTTTTCAATGCATCATCTGTTATGCTAGCCCCTGTGCTTTTTAACAAAACTTTCCATGTAGACAGCACAGTCTTTTCCTGGCTAGATAAATTATTACCCATATTAAATTTGTTCCCAACGGCTCACCTTAATCAAGGTGTCAAAGTTCGGTCGACCAAAACAGAATCCTCTGCTCTCAAGCTACGTTGGGCTCCGTCTCCAGCGGCACCTCGCCCTGCCGCTCGGTTCCCACTTTTTCAAGCAGGCGTCCTGCTCTCTTGGCAGGCTCCTTGGATTACCTTTATCTTTTATCCCGTTCAGTCCCGAACAAGTCGGCCAAGGGATCGCGCCGACCCCGAAGATCGCGTCAGTTCGCCGATCGCGCTGTATCACATCGGGCTCACGGATCACGTCGGGGTCACCAGTTGTCGCAGTAGAGACGGACACACGACACGCGAGTAGTCCAAGGACAAAGAAGAAGTGCTTTATTAGTCTATGCTAACATCTTTATACCCTTTTTCCCCAGCTACTGTAACATGCTACTATCAGCTGCATGGAAAACAACACTAAAGCTATCTTCATAACAAGAACTTTCCCAGCACATTAACAAGCCATACAAGCAGTCAACTACACACTATAAATCCTCCACCACATTCTTGATGCTCTTCTGCAAGGCCATCTCTGGGTGCAAAACATCTTCCCTGGTTATCTTCTTGGCTGTCCCCCACTGTGGCTGCAGGTGTTCATACCATTGCTTTCTCACAGGGCTTTCTCACGGGTAAATTCTGATCGCTTTCAAGTCCATGTCCGAGAGGCTTTCAGGCCTGCTGTCAGCCTCATCCATCCCCACAAGGAACCGTTGAAAGAAAGGTGGAGTGGACCCCATCAAGTGCTGCTGACCACTTTTACAGCAGTCAAGGTAGCCGGAGTGGAACCTTGGATACACTATACACGAGTGAAGAAGGCCAACCCTAGACTGTGGACTGTGCAACCTGTGGGACCAATGAAACTGCAGATAAGACGTGTTTAAATGTTTAAAATGGGTTTTAGTACTTGTGCCAATGCTCATTTTATGGACATTAATGTTACCAGTTGGGATTGATTTTGCTTTGGGATATGGAATGCAGGAAAATCAACTAACCACTCTTCATTCTAGAATGAAGAGAGAGGTGCAGGCAAAACCACAAGTGATAAAAGGCCCCAGTGCAAATCAAGCTGAAAATTTGATGATTGGACTAATCAGAGACTTTGCCAACATGCAAAACACCAGTAGAATAACTGCCTGTCTGCCAATACCAAAAGCAGCAGGAGACCCAATAAACTGGGGAATCATAACGTCAAAATTGCCCAAAATACCAGACAATAAAACAATTGCATGTGAACAAGTACCCGAGTCCAGGCAGGTAGTCAAAGAAATTTGGAAGGTAGCTGGGGAGTGGATGAGGCCTTTGAGGAAACAGGACTGTCTTTTAAGTCATGGGAAAGTAGGACAAATCATAGAGGAGTGGGTTGAAGATCCAGACCTTGCAGAATGGCAATTCTTTTTACCACACTATAAAAAGGTTAAGGAAAATGTCACAGAGACCACCCTTGTATGGAAATGTGGAGCAAAAGATAGGAAAGATCAGACGGAACCCAGGGACAGTGCATGGTCCATGAGTATATGTAGCGGTGGTTCTGAACCAGGAAGGATTAGAGTCCCTCCATAGACTTGCAGAGGACAAGGACTTCTGGTGGCATGTTCCACAGACAGAGAATTTCCCCCCTGAGCTGCCAGAGACAATAGTTTAGACCACCAAGCCACGAACCCCAAGTTCCTGCTATTGGTTCCTTGATTTGTCTGTTATGTATCCCAGTTCTGGAACATTCCCTGTTACCCGGTTGTTCATTCGTTATTCTCTCTTCCCCCCTCCCCTCCCTAAACCTCATTCGACTACGCACCCTGGACCCTCCCTTGTATTGCCCCTGCACCCTCAGATTATTGGATGTTATCCCTCCCTTAAATACCCATGTCATGAGCTATTTGAGGCTCTTAGTCCCTGAGCTCCCTTGGGGATAATAAACCTGCCGAACCCTCATACTAAGAGTCCTCCTTCTTTGGGTAGTTCTTTGCTATCCTGCCGTGCTCTGAGGGCACCAACACCTCAGCCTGACGCAGACTAGCGGAGCCCACCGCCGGCTCCTCGAGGAAGCCTCCCTGATCGGAACGCGGACGGCTTCTCAGGGTCGCGCTAGTGCTCTGCCGCTGGGATCAGAGCGGGATTAAAAAGCAGGGAACGCAACAAGTATACTTCAAAAATTCCAGTATATGGCCAGCACTCCTTGGTGTCTAAAATGGGAAGGCCCCAAAAATGGCACTGACCTGGCGGTCATGAACGTTGCCACTAGTAGCAGAACGCGGGCAGATAAACTAAGTTGGTGGGCATGTAAGAAAACTTATGATTGCACATCTGATGATGTAGAAATAAAGCAAGTGCCGACACTGGCAGTGGCCATGCAGCTTGGTTGTGCCTGTAGAAGAATCAAACATAAACAAGGTCATATAAATCACAGGATAATAGTGGGATGCAGTAAAAGTTCAATTCGCAGCCCAGGACAATTCGTTTGGGCCACAAGTGATGGTACCTGGACAACCCATCTGCCTGTTGACGAAAAGGTAAGAGAATTTACTTTAGGTCTCCCTACTTTATGCCAAATTTGGAAAAAGTCCCCATTTCACGGAAAACATGAGCTTTTGCAAATAAGAACATGGCGAGACATTTCAAATGATGAAAACCAGAATGAAACTTGGCAAGAACCCTCTAGTGGAGTAAAACTTGGGTGGGCTCTAGAATCTCTGTTCGGCCCTGTAGCAAACTACCGAAACAGAGAAATGATGTACAGACTTACCGGCCAAGTAGAAAGGCTAGCAAGGGTTACCGGGTAAGGATTCAAGGAACTTAACATACAATTACAAGCTACTACCAAAATGACTTTACAAAATCAATTGGCCTTAGATATATTACTCCTGAAAGAACATGGAGTGTGTGGATTTTTAAAAGAACAAGTTGATCATTGCTGCGTCCACATCCCAAATGTAACTACTGATGTAGAACATATAAGTCAGTTAAAACATATAGAACATTAGGCACAAGATGAACAAAAAGACATGACTACAAGCTGGTTAGATAAAGTTTTCAAAGGGTTGGGATGGAATGTGAGTTCATGGGTTAAATCTATCATTGAGAATGTAATAATCTTATTAGTTATGTTCCTAGTAATCTGGTTAGTCTACAGCATATTAAAAGGAGAAATACAGAAGAAAACATCCTGGAACCGAAGAATCATGCAAGCACTGACATGAAGCAAGGCTCCATCTTCGTTATCCTCGAATTCCTCAAGTCGTGACAACATCCATGACAATGCTAATGACAACCCAGGATTTGAAGATGAACATCCAGTATAAATTCAGAAACAAAGGACTATATTGAGCAAAAGCATTTACACCTATAAAGTGAAAATACTTTCAAAGGGGGGAATGATAGCATAGGGGTCAAAATGATTTTGGGTTTGTAGTAGTTTTAGGCTGTGGGAATGATAGGCCTCGTAGGCCTTAGGTGTTGTCTTTGTTAGGTTTAAAGTGTAGTCATGAGAACCACACCTGTGTGCTTTTTCTGTAACGATTGCTTATGACAAGATTAATGAAATGATTGCTTAGTAAATATAAGTGAGAATAATAATTCAATTGCAACAATCCTGAGAAATGTTAGAGGGTAGTAGGAAAGGGGGGGGCTGAAACTTAGGCTTGGGTAAAAACAATATCTGCAATAGAAACGGTCTCAAAGCTGAAACTCATGCCTGAGTGAAAACAATATATCCAATAGAGCAATGTTGAATTAATGAGTAACTGATAATTATATGATGGTTATGTAAGGAATAGTATAAAATGTGTTCATTTTCAAACCCATGGCAGAGCTTGATTTGGGTCCGTTCGACCCCTGCTCCCAGGGCCCATCAATAAAAGCACCTGCATATAATCATTCTGTGACTATGTGCTTTCCTATGCTAACAACCTGACCCAGTAATGGACCCAATCGTGGAAAATCCTGAGTGGTGTGGGGAATGGGAGGATATGGGCCAAACCCTGAAGGAATTTTCTGATCCTCTAACCTGGGACTTTCCACATGACCAAATACAGAACCCAGATGAGGTGGGGAAATATCTAAAGAAGTGCCATGATGATTCTAAAGAGAAAAGGATCGTTGCAATAAGCTGGGCCTTGGCATATGCTTATTGCATGCTGCTAGATACTGTAGGGCAGCAGATAGAGGTGGGGGGGGCAAGGAGATAAATCAGCAGGCCGCCCAGTCATTCAGGTTGCAGCTAAACCAGAAAGTTAGCCTAAGCCACTGGCTGTCGCTACCACTGGAAAGAAGCACAAAACCAAAACCACTCGGCCAGTGAAGGATGATGATGATCCAGGGGAAGGATCCTCAAGGCCTGCAACTGACTCAAAAGCAGAAGTCACTGCTGAGTACTTTTCCCTGAAGGACCTTCATGGACTAAGAAAGGATCACAGTAGATGATCTGATTAATCTATAATTAGTTGGTTAGTCCATTTTTAGGATGCTGCAGGTGAGGCCTCAATTCTGGATGGTACTGAAGCAAGGCATTTGGGGTCCCTGTCACTTGATCCGGTTATCAACTAGAGAATGGTAAGGGAGGCTGACCCTCTCAGTCTCTGGGAACGGATCTTGGGAAGTGTGAGGCAAAGATATCTGTGTGCAGATGATCTCTATATGCAGCAAACCCAGTGGAAAACAATAGAACAAGGGATTCAATGCTTGAGAGAAATGGCGGTGGTAGAGATTGTTTTCTCAGAGGACCCAACAATGCCTAGGAATCCAGACTTCGTAACATATGCACCCATAATGTGGCAAAAACTCATACAACTTGGGCCACAAGAATACCCTTCTGCTTTAGCAATGATGAAGCAAGATGAAAGGAGTGAGACTGTACTTGATATGGCGAAGAAGCTCCGAGTATATGCAGATGCCATGCATGACCCAACACATGCAAGAATCGCAGCTGTGGAAACACATCTGTCAGAGCACATACAGAAAATAGAAGATAAGATGGAGGAGAATCATGAGAAACTCAGAAATGAGATTAAAGGGAGCTTTCTCCAAATCTTGGCAGTACAGATCAGAGGTTCTGTTACCAAACACAGATGAACCACAGATAGGGAGAGAAAGTATAATTCACGAGGTGAGCTGTGGTTCTTCCTGTATGATTGTGGGGAAAACATGAGGAGGTGGGATAGAAGACCCACTGCTGCTCTGGCACAAGGGGTGCTTAAATTCAAGGAGGGCAAGACTCAGAGAGGAAGTTCCACCAAAAAGGAAGCAGCTCCAGTTTCCTGTAGCCAAACTGCCAGGGATGACGATGATGACGACATGTCCGATCCCCTTGAAGGAACCTCTAAGATGTATGCCCTGGGAAGGAAGGATAACCAGGACTAGAGGGGCCCTGCCTCTAGCCAGGTAGAGGCCAGGGCGAACTGTGTTTTTTGGACCGTGTGTATTCGTTGGCCTGGCACATCAGTACCACAAAAATATGAGGCCTTGGTGAACACTGGTGCACAGCGCACCTTAATCCCATCAAGACGTGGGGGTAGAATCTGTTTCTATTGCTGGTGTGAGAGGGGGATCACAGGATTTGACTTTGGTGAAAGCTGAAGTGAGCCTTACTGGAAATGTGTGGAAAAATCAACCTATTGTGACTGTCAGAGGCCCCATGCATTTTGGGCATAGACTTCCTCCGAAGTGGGTATTTCAAAGATCCAAAAGGACTCAGGTGTAACGCAGAGGTGGTGTGGAGTGGAATAGGCCTCTGCGTTTACCGAAAGCATCTATATGGCTCAGAGAGATCACTTCAGCCAGTACAGCTTGGTACTGTGCAAGCAGACCCTTCTCTCACCCATGCCAGTGGAAGGCACAAGCACACACTCGCCAAAGGCTTTGGATAGCTCGTGCATTACCAGAGACAAATAATGCACGAGACTGTTCCAAAGATGATTTATTCCTGAGGGCGTCCAACAGTGAAAGAGGTCGAATGACCCTGAGCAACCATTGATATAGAGTTACAGGGCCAAGAGTCTGAGGGCACAGGGGCGGGGAGAAGGCAAGGGGATGCAACGACCACCAATGGGGAGAAGGGAGGGGCAGAGTGAGGGACTAGGTCAAGGCCAACCAACATAGGAGGATTAACATATCAAGATGAGGTAGTCTAGGGAGAGACCATCCAAGACTCAGGGGGTAACTTCAAACCTCGGAGCTGTCCCACCACCGTGTCTCTGCTGTCTTAGGACCTCTCAGCTCCTCGGTAGCTCCCAAGGTGGTCTCAACCACCACAACACAGGTGGGCTTTTGGGATAGCTACTGTGGAGACAGAGGGTGTTAAGCAATTGAACACCTTGCCTGGACTATCAGAGAACCCATCTGCAGTAGGACTTCTGAAGGGGGAAGAGTAACAAGTACCAATTTCCACTTCGACAGTGCACCACCAGCAGTACCGGACAAATTGAGGTGCTGTGATTTCCATCCACACGCTGATTTGTAAACTGGAGAGCCAAGGGGTAGTCAGCAAAACCCACTCACCCTTCAACAGTCCCATTTGGTCTGTGAGCAAATCTGAAGGAGAACGGAGATTGACGGTTGACTATTGTGCCTTGAAGTTAGTCCACCATTGAGCACTGCTATGCCAGACATGTTGGTGCTCTAGTATGAACTGGAATCCAAAGCAGCGTAGTGGTACACCACTACTGATATTGCCAATGCATTTTTCTCCATTCCTCTGGCAGCAGAATGCAGGCCTCAGTTTGCCTTCTCTTGGAGGGGTGTGCAGTACACCTGGAACCGGCTGCCCATGGGGTGGAAGCACAGTCCTACCATCTGCCATGGACTGATCCAGGCTGCACTAGAAAAGGGTGAGGGTCCAGAACATCTGCAGTCCATTGATGACATCATTGTGTGGGGGAACACAGCAGCAGAAGTATTTGAGAAAGGAGAGAAAATCATCCAGATTCTCCTGAAATCTGGTTTTGCCATCAAGAAGAGCAAAGTTAAGGGACCTGCTTGAGAGATCCAGTTTCTGGGAGTAAGGTGGCAAGATGGACAGCATCAGATTCCCACTGAGGTCATTAACAAGATCACAGCAATGTCTCCACCAACCAACAAAAAAGGAACCCAAGCTTTCCTAGGCACCATAGGCTTTTGGAGAATGCATATTCCTGAGTACATCCAGATTGTGAGCCCTCTCTACCTGGTCACCCGAAAGAAGGAACACTTTCCAGTGGGGCCCTGAACAGCAACAAGCCTTTGCCCATATCAAGCAGGAGATCGCTCATGCAGTAGCCCTTGGCCCAGTCAAGATAAGACCAGATTTGAAGAATGTGCTCTACTCCCCAGCTGGGAGCCATGGTATGTCCTGGTTTTAGGAAATTAGCATAATTAATAAAAAGCACCAATTAGGAGGACAAGTAGTGATACAATTCCCTCCTAGGTCAAGCCCCTTCTCTGGAGTCCCTCCCTTGGCACTAGCTGTACTTTGTCTATGAAAATGTATCTCGAAGTGTTATTCTTGGCCTTGGTTCCCAGGAAGAACCAAGATCGCATAGGGGCCTTGTACCCCCTGGGGCTTGCAGCTCTGGAATTTGTTTTGTCTTTCTGCCTAGGGAAAGGCAGTGGAAAAGTACTGGGAAAACTAGCCGCTAACACAATAGGCTACAATGCTACATATATATGTGCAAAGAATACAGAGAACATAGGAAAAAAAAAAGACAAAACTGTCATCAGGACCAGTGTCAAACGACAGCATGCATTACAAAACATAGTGAAAAATCTAGTTTACATAAGAGGCTGCACCCCATTCTCTTTTCCCCCTCTTTCTCTTTTCTTTAACTGTCTCACAACCCTAGCTCTGGACCATCCATGCGGAGAGACCAACACAGGATCCAAGCACTGGTGAAATTCTTTCTTTTCTTTCTCCGTGCTCCGAGCAGGGCAGGGAAAGGCAAGCTCAGGATCCCAGGGATTTTTCCCTGAGGCACCCGAGCAGACGGTGAAAAAGTCCCAGTGCAGTGGCCGCTCTTACGAGCAGAGCTCCCCTCACAGTAGGAGAAGGCAGCAGAAGACAGAATCCTGCAGTGGTGGAAAATTCTCCCCACAACAACCACAGCCTCTCTCCCCTCCAAATGCCAAGACAAAGCAGGAGCCTTCCTTGGAATGGAAAATACGGCCCCATTCCCTCCAAATTATTATAACTTTGAAATTATGGGGCTTTCAGGCTAAGATATGAGAGAAGGAATAACAGTTCTTTACTAGTATGCATAACAAGGCAAACAAACAACAACGGCAGCAATAAACAGAACCAGAAACCCAGTAACAGGCTTCTCTCAGCTGCAGACACTTTCCTCATTGATGTAGTTATGGTCACAGCTGGCAGGGGAGCTGGCAGGCTACTGGTGGGCAGGGCAGGTGCAATGATGTTGAAGGTTGGATCTAGTTCTTTTCCTCAGGAATTTTTTCTCCCATGGGTTGCTAAGACACAAATGACTGAGCTAATTGCCGAGTATTTAAGAGAAACAAAGCACAAGGCTAGGGGCATTTCTCCTTGGCAGGGTGCGGCAGAATTGCCCCTCATGGAAGCAGGGCTTGACAACGCGAGATTTGGAGAGACTGAAAAGCAAGGGCAGGGGGGAAGTCATGCCTCCCTTGCTTGGGACCCTCGGAGCTGGACGGTCGGAGCTGCTGTCTGCTGAACCCACGGTCCCCTGAGAAGCCAGCATGGAGCTGCCGGTCTGTCTGCTGTGAGTCTTTGCCCTCTGCCCCATTGGGAGCTGCCTGCCACCAGCCTGCCTCGGCCCCGCTCCTCCTCGCTGCTCTGAGTTTCTTTGCTACATTGTAGCGGGGCTTCCCCTGCACATCGGGACCTCTTACCGTCCCAGCTCCCTGTGTCCGGGGATCCTGCTGTGGCACCGACACCAGCTGCCCCCCCCACCCCGGAGGGTCTGTGGAACAAAGGCTCTCCTCCATCCCTCCCTGCTTCGGGCAGCCGCCATTGCTGTGTGCTACCTGAGATCACACCCAGAGCGCCCCCTGCAGCCGCTGGGGAATCATCACACCCAGAGTGCCCCCTGCAGGCTGTGACTGGAACTGCACCAAAGGGAAAAGGTGCCTGAGGCCGAGCAGGCTGCCACTGGGTTTCTGGTTCTGTTTGCTGGTCAACGTTATAGTTGTTGTTATTTGTTATCCTTGTTTTAGATATTAGCAAAGAACTGTTATTCCTATTCCCATATCTTTGCCTGAGAGCCTCTTGATTTCAAATTTATAATAATTCGGAGGGAGAGGGGTTACAGTTTCCCATTCCAAGGGAGGCGCCTGCCTTCCTTAACAGACACCTGTCCTTCAAACCAAGACAGATTTTGGCGCCCAACGGTGGGGCACGAGGGCATCGAGGGGAAGAAGGATAACAGTTCTTGAGTAACGCAGTTTTTGTGTGCTGGATATAGGAACCTCATTAGGTTGCACCATGTGGTCTAGCTTATCCCGGTTCATATGGCAAGTGGTCACGGCTCTCTCTCTCCCATTTGCAGCCCCGTATCTAAACATGGGCCCTATAACTAAGGCTACGGTGGCTGTTGTACAGTTTGTGTCATGGGTCAATAAGGTGAGGAATTCATGGATTTTCAACTTCCTCTGGAAGGCAGGCATGTGGATTCACAGCTACCACACACTAATGACATGTTTTCAGGGTTACTTTTATAATGGTACCTACTGCGAGGAAGTGACACCAAAAGAAATGTTCTCACAACCCTTCACCCAGCTCTTTGGGCCTATCCCGCCAATCTTTGAGGGGTTCGAATCTTCTCTAGATACTAATGATATCATACAGTGGCTGGTGTTGCTGATAGGCCTGCTCTATTTAGCATTCAGGGATAAGGGGGGTCTGACTTGGATAGCCACTCTGACATCTACCCCAGACAATAGGGATGGGGCCCCAGAACCTGACATGGCCCCAAGGACTAAGGATGCTGCCACAGAAACTGACCTGGCCCCGGAAATTAGGGATGCTGCCACAGAACCTGACACGGTCCCAGAAACTCGGGATGCTGCCACAGAACCTGACATGGCCCCAGAGACTAGGGATGTTGCCACAGAAACTGACCTGGCCCCAGAAACTAGGGACACCATCCCAGAACCTGACATTGCCCCAGACACTAGGGATGTTGCTACAGAGTCTGACCCGGTCCCACAACCCACCTCAGAAACAACTCACCCGGATTGGGTGGGAGTCCTGGTGAAAGAGATCCACGAGATGGGCCAAGTGCTGAAGGAATACACTTGCCCAGCTGGTGGGAAACCCTTCCCCTACCCCAAAGAAAGAGAGTGTAATGGGGCAGCAGAGGAACCCAGGGACGTTATAACCGCTCAGGCTCCAGTCAGATCAGAAGGGCAGCCACAGCCAGCAGCAGTTGCCCCTGTGGAAAAGAGGAAGACTAAGGTCAAACCAGAGCAGCCAGTGAGTAATGATGGGGAAGCAGGACCCTCTCAACCAGTAGGGAGGCCAAGGATTGAAATCACTACCGAGTCGCTGGGGTATGACAGTCTCCGTAATCTACAAAAAGACATGGTGCGACGGGGTCATGAGCCTTTTACAACCTGGTTACTTTGGGTCTGGAACCTTATGGGTATGGGCGTGCAGCTGGATAGTATTGAGGCAAGGCAGCTGGGACCCTTGTCCCAGGACTCAGGGGTTGATCAGGTATTCGGAAGAGATGACGGGCCCCTGTCTCTCTGGGAACGGCTTTTAAGAAGTGTAAGAGAGAGGTTTGTCAACAGGGAGAGAATGCAGGAGTATCATCATAGAAGACCATGGAAGACCCTTGAGGAGGGAATCCAACAGCTGAGGGAGGTGGCAATATTGGAGGTACTCTTTGGGAGGGATGGACAACATGATAACGACCCCGACAAGGTCAAGTGTACAGGGCAAATGTTGTGGAATCTGGCAAAGCTAAGGCCCTCCCAATACACCATCTTCATTGCAACAATTAATGCTGATGACAACCGAGAGACAGTGGGCTCCATAGCCACCAAACTCAGGAATTATGATAGTATGATCAGTGGCCCAATGCAGGCTCAGGTCTCTGCTGTGGTCAAAGACCTCAGAGAAGAGATGATGAGGGAGGTGAGGGAGGAGATGAGGATGATGAGTGCAGCACCAGTGCGAGTCACAAGCCCCAAAGTCAGAGCCCAGCGCCCCCCAGCCAGGGAGAGAGGGTACACCCCATGATCTGAGCTGTGGTTCTTCCTGTGTGACCACGGGGAAGACATGAAGAAGTGGGATAAGAAACCCACTGCTACCCTGGCAGCACAGGTACAGCAACTCAAGGAGGGAAATACTAACCGAGGCTGGGGGTCTACTAAAGTGAAGGTAGCCTCAGCCTCCCGTGACCGAGATGCCAGATATTACAGAAGAGAGGACGATCTCTTAGATCCCCTCGAGGGGACCTCTACCATGTACGCCCAAGAAAGAAATGCTAACCAGGGCTAGAGGGGCCCTGCCTCTAGCCAGGAAGAGGCACGGGAAAACCAGGTCTTTTGGACAGTGTGGATCCGATAGCCTGGCACATCAGAACCACAAAAATATGAAGCGTTAGTTGATACTGGTGCGCAGTGTACCTTAATTCCATCGAGACATGTGGGGGCGGAACCTGTTTCTATTGCCGGGGTGACAGGGGGATCACAGCAATTAACTTTGTTGGAAGCCGAGGTGAGCCTGACCGGGAAGGAGTGGCAGAAACACCCCATTGTGACTGGTCCAGAGGCCCCATGTATTCTGGGCATAGACTTCCTCCAGAATGGCTATTACAAAGACCCAAAGGGACTCAGGTAGACTTTCAGAATAGCGGCTGTGGAGGCAGAGGGCATCAGGCAACTGAACACCTTGCCTGGACTATCGGAAAATCCAAATGCAGTGGGACTCCTGAGAGTAAAAGAGCAACAAGTGCCAATTGCCACCTCGACAGTGCACTGCCGGCAGTACCGGACGAATCGAGACGCCGTGATCCCCATCCACAAGATGATCCGCGACCTGGAAAGCCAAGGAGTGGTCAGTAAAGCCCACTCACCCTTCAACAGCCCCATCTGGCCTGTGCACAAGTCTGACGGGGAATGGAGATTGACTGTGGACTATCGTGGCTTGAATGAAGTGACTCCACCATTGAGTGCTGCCGTGCCAGACATGCTGGAGCTCCAGTACGAGCTGGAGTCCAAGGCAGCAAAATGGTATGCCACCATTGACATCGCCAATGCGTTCTTCTCCATCCCTCTGGCAGCAGAGTGCAGGCCCCAGTTTGCCTTCACCTGGAGAGGTGTGCAATATACCTGGAATCGGCTACCCCAGGGGTGGAGGCACAGCCCCACGATCTGCCATGGACTGATCCAGGCTGCACTGGAAAAGGGTGAGGCTCCAGAGCATCTCCAATACATCGATGACATCATTGTGTGGGGGAACACGGCAGCAGAGGTCTTTGAGAAAGGAGAGAAGATCATCATGATCCTCCTGGAAGCCGGTTTTGCCATCAAGAAGAGCAAAGTCAAGGGACCTGCTCGAGAGATCCAGTTCCTGGGGGTAAAATGGCAAGATGGACGGTGCCAGATTCCCATGGAGGTCATCAATAAGATCACTGCGATGTCTCCGCCAACTAACAAAAAGGAAACTCAAGCTTTCCTAGGGGCCATAGGTTTTTGGAAGATGCACATTCCAGAGTACAGCCAGATTGTGAGCCCTCTCTACCTGGTCACCCGCAAGAAGAACGATTTTCACTGGGGCCCTGAACAGCAACAAGCGTTTGCCCAGATCAAGCAGGAGATCGCTCACGCGGTAGCGCTTGGCCCATTAAGGACGGGACCAGAGGTGAACAATGTGCTTTACTCTGCATCCGGGAACAAGGGCTTGTCCTGGAGCCTTTGGCAGAAGGTGCCTGGAGAGACTCGAGGCCGACCGTTGGGATTCTGGAGCCGGAGTTACAGAGGGTCCGAAGCCAACTACACCCCCACAGAGAAGGAAATCTTGGCCGCCTCTGAAGGGGTTCAAACCGCCTCGGAGGTAATCGGCACTGAAGCACAACTCCTCCTGGCACCTCGACTACCAGTGCTGGGGTGGATGTTTAAAGGAAAGGCTCCCTCTACCCACCACGCCACTGACGCCACATGGAGTAAGTGGATCGCACTTATCACACAGCGTGTCCGCATTGGAAATCCGAACTGCCCTGGGATCCTGGAAATAATTACGAACTGGCCAGAAGGTGAAAACTTTGGTCTCACTGATGAAGAGGAGCAAGAACAAGTGACCCGGGCTGAGGAGGCTCCACCATACAATCAACTGCTAGATGAAGAAAAGTGCTACGCTCTTTTCAATGACGGTTCCTGTCGCATCATAGGGATGAACCGGAAGTGGAAAGCATCTGTGTGGAGCCCCACACGACAGGTTGCAGAAGCCACTGAAGGAGAGGGTGGGTCAAGCCAATTTGCTGAACTCAAAGCTGTTCAGCTGGCCCTGGACATTGCTGAGAGAGAGAAGTGGCCAAAGCTCTATCTCTACACCGATTCGTGGATGGTAGCCAATGCTCTATGAGGTTGGCTGAAAAGGTGGAAAAACTCCAACTGGCAGCATAGAGGAAAGCCAGTCTGGGCGGCTGATGAATGGAAAGACATTGCCACTCGGGTAGAGAAGCTACCCGTAAAGGTCCGCCATGTAGATGCCCCAGTCCCTAAGAGCGGAGCTAACGAAGAACACCAGAACAACAAACAGGTAGATCACACCGCAAAGACAGAGGTGGCACAGATAGATTTAGACTGGCAACACAAAGGGGAGTTGTTCCTAGCCCGATGGGCCCATGATGCCTCAGGCCACCAGGGCAGAGATGCCACCTATAAGTGGGCACGAGACTGAGGGGTGGACCTAACCATGGACAGCATCTCCCAGGTGATCCATGATTGTGAGACGTGCACCGCGATTAAACAGGCCAAGCGGGTGAAGCCTCTATGGTATGGTGGACGGTGGTCCAAATACAAGTATGGAGAGGCTTGGCAGATTGATTACATCACACTGCCCCAGACCCGCCAAGGCAAGCGCTACGTTCTCACAATGGTAGAAGCCACCACAGGATGGCTGGAGACCTACCCTGTGCCTCATGCCACTGCCCGGAACACCATCCTGGGCCTCGAAAAACAGGTCCTTTGGAGACGTGGTACCCCTGAGAGAATTGAATCCGACAATGGGACTCATTTCAAAAATAGCCTTATAAACACCTGGGCTAGGAAACATGGCATTGAGTGGGTGTACCATATCCCTTATCATGCACCAGCAGCTGGGAAAGTTGAATGGTACAATGGCCTGCTTAAAACCACCTTGAAAGCACTGGGTGGGGGGACGTTCAAGAACTGGGAGACTAATTTAGCAAAGGCCACATGGTTAGTGAACACCCGAGGTTCCTCCAACTGGGCCGGGCCTGCCCACTCTGACCCCTTGCGAACAACAGATGGAGATAAAGTTCCAGTAGTACACATGAGAGGTATGCTGGGAAAGACTGTTTTGGTAAACACTGCCTCAAGTAAAGACAATCCCATCCAGGGGGTTGTCTTTGCTCAGGGACCAGGCTGCACCTGGTGGGTGATGCAAAGGGATGGAGAGACCCGATGCATACCTCAAGGAGATCTTGTTTTAGGGTGAACTACTTATGACACTGTGCTTGTATCTGTATCTGCATGTATGTATATACCTCGAAGGTTTAAATTTGATGTAAGGTTTTTGCATGGGAAAAAATTCGGGGTGGAGAATGTTGAAGGTTGGATTTAGTTCTTTTCCTCAGGAATTTTTTCTCCCATGGGTTGCTAAGACACAAATGACTGAGCTAATTGCCGAGTATTTAAGAGAAACAAAGCACAAGGCTAGGGGCTTTTCTCCCTGGCAGGGTGCGGCAGAATTGCCCCTCATGGAAGCAGGGCTTGACAACGCGAGATTTGGAGAGACTGAAAAGCAAGGGCAGGGGGGAAGTCATGCCTCCCTTGCTTGGGACCCTCGGAGCTGGACGGTCGGAGCTGCTGTCTGCTGAACCCACGGTCCCCTGAGAAGCCAGCATGGAGCTGCCGGTCTGTCTGCTGTGAGTCTTTGCCCTCTGCCCCATTGGGAGCTGCCTGCCACCAGCCTGCCTCGGCCCCGCTCCTCCTCGCTGCTCTGAGTTTCTTTGCTACATTGTAGCGGGGCTTCCCCTGCACATCGGGACCTCTTACCGTCCCAGCTCCCTGTGTCCGGGGATCCTGCTGTGGCACCGACACCAGCTGCCCCCCCCACCCCGGAGGGTCTGTGGAACAAAGGCTCTCCTCCATCCCTCCCTGCTTCGGGCAGCCGCCATTGCTGTGTGCTACCTGAGATCACACCCAGAGCGCCCCCTGCAGCCGCTGGGGAATCATCACACCCAGAGTGCCCCCTGCAGGCTGTGACTGGAACTGCACCAAAGGGAAAAGGTGCCTGAAGCCGAGCAGGCTGCCACTGGGTTTCTGGTTCTGTTTGTTGGTTAACGTTATAGTTGTTGTTATTTGTCATCTTTGTTTTAGATATTAGTAAAGAACTGTTATTCCTATTTCCATATCTTTGCCTGAGAGCCTCTTGATTTCAAATTTATAATAATTCGGAGGGAGAGGGGTTACAGTTTCCCATTCCAAGGGAGGCTCCTGCCTTCCTTAACAGACACCTGTCCTTCAAACCAGGACAAATGATTTCCCCATGGCTGTAGGGGGTGGTCTGGTGCGAGGTTGGGGACCACATAGTAATGGCAGATGGGATGAATGGTGAAAATGGGCTGCAGCAGGAAACTTCAGAGCAGCGGCTGGAACGGCAGTACAGGCTTGCCCAGGGTAGCAATCAAGAGATGGAAGAAACCTTGCAGCTGTAGCTGGAACTGCAGGGTGTCCCAGCAGTGCTGGAACCGTAGGGCGTCCCAGCAAGGCAGGGGGTGCAGAGCTACAGTGTAGGAAAGAACCCATAACAGTGGCAGAGAAACTGCAGGGGCTGGACAGCAGTAGCCCTGCTCCTGAACATGTCAGAGAGAGTGACTCCCTGGGAGGGGAAAGGGGCTCGGGGATCCCAGGGTTTCCCCTGAGGCACCTGAGCAGATGGTGAAGGGTCCTTTGTTTGGTGAGATAGGGTGTTAATAAGGTCCCAGTGCAACAGCCGCTCTTACAAGCAGAGCTCCACTCACAGTAGTAGAAAGGCAGCAGAAGACAGAACCCAGCAGTGGTGGTGAATTCTTCCCACAGCGACTGCAGCCTCTTTCCCCTCCGAATGCTGAGAGAGCAAGGAGCAAGCAGCTGCCCCAACCTCTTTTTGGCCAGTCCAATTCCTATGATATCTCTGCCCCCTGAGAGAAACCCTCAGATAAGAGGAATGCAGCCAAGTGCCCTCCTCCTCTGAGCTTGGCAACTTCTTTTGTCTCTCAGGTACCCAGTCATTATTTTCTCCTAGCAACACATGGGAGAAAATTCCCTGAGAGAAAGAAACAAAATGAAGAATCCTAAACCCCAACACATACCAATTTCCATGCCAAGTGTGCAATTTACTAATAAAACTTTGTAAGTTTTTGCAGAACCTCTGACTTTTGACATTCTGTTCAACCATGACCATATATGAATCATGGGTGCTCCCTTCCCCTTAAGGGTGAGACATCACATCATGTTGCCACAAAACTTCAAAGTCCCAGAATGGTGTTTTGGGCCATGACATGGTTTACAGGGTATGTTTCTAGCCAGCTGGCAGTTCCTTTTACCAATTGTGAGTATGTAGCACTTGCCTTGGCATGTCGATGGTCAATATACTTAATTTTCCAGGCCTTGCCATATCAAGAACCCAGCCACCACCCTCTATTCCATAGACTTTACTCAAGTTGTTGTCCAAAAAGTGGGCTTGTTACCCAGTGCACAGCGCCAATTCACACACCAAGGTGAGGTATTTCTATTTTTTTATTCTAGTTTGTGTAGAGTAGGAATCCGAGTCAAAACCCCTGAAAGGCTGGCTCCCCGATCATCAAAATTTTACACTATTTATACATTTTAACAAACAAAGGCATCAGCATTCATTGGTTGCCAATTGCATACCTTTTGCATTAATTAGTACCCAAACCCTTAATTGCTAGTTGTAGCTCTCGCTTCTCATGCTAATTAGTCCGCATGTGCAGTTCTTCCCTCCATTTGAGTCGGGGGCCTGTTTTGAGTAGGTGGTCAATGGGTTGGTGGTCACAATCTCCCTTGCAGGAATTATCTTTGCTCCAGTTACTGCTCAGTCCTGCTGACTTATCTCCTGGTGGCTCTGGTCCAGACAACCCATTCCTCTTGGGATTTTTTTCCCTTTTCCTTAAAACTAAGGATTAGCCAGGCCTACAGATTTCTACAAGATTCACCATGCAATTGATTAATCATAAGTGCCTAGCCACAGCTACTGATTAACACCAAAAGAAAATGCAAAGTTTGGTCCTGGGAATCACTTAATTCTCCTGCTCTGTGGAGGACTTCCTTAAAGATCTGCTAGCAATGTTCCATTCCCTTGTCCCTGAGGGCAGTCTCACAGGAGATCCTATTGATGGTTAGATACTTTGATGCTTGTTGCTAGGAATTTGAATAAGTTGTTAGAAGTAGCATGGAAAATGTACAATAATTGGGAGTGAAAGTTGTGTTAGTGGAACAAAGCTCAAAAGGGGGGGCACATCAAAGAAGAGGCAGAGAAGGAATTGCAGGCTGTTGGACAGAGATTAGTGCTATTTATAAAGTGAAGGGACATTGGAAGCAGGAATGTCTGTGGGGAAAGGGACAAACAGGAACTGCTGGACCCTGGACTCCACCCAGGGCTCCTGATCAGGCAGTAAGGCTCCTGACGTTAGAAGATGTGTGATAGGGACTGGAGGTGTCATCCCCAGCTGAACCTCTGGTTACATTAGTGCTGGGGAGTGAGAAAATGGAATTCTTAGTAGATACTGGGGATGTGTATTTGGTTTTAAATATGTGTAAAGGAAAATTTAGTCAGAAGATGATTAGTATTGTTGGTGCAACAGAGCAAAAGGAAAATTTGCCTTTCAACTGTTAAAATTTGGAATTGGTAAATGGGTGTTAGCCCATCAAATTCTTTATATAGCTGAATGCCCTGTACCATTACTAGGAAGAGGTATATTGAGTACATGAAATGGACAAATTACATTTGAAAAAAATCCAAGTTCATATTGCCAAAGAAAAGGCCTTGGAGGCCCAAGTCTTTCTGTTACAGAATCCTGAACCTGAGGCAGAAATATCAGAGGAAGTGGACAACGCAGTCACTCTGCTGGGCCACCAGAATTTCAGGACAGGCTCAGAATGCAGAACCAACCATTGAACAGGTGTGCTCTAGTTGAGATGATCTACAGGACACTTCTGGAAAAAGTGGATTGGGAACTCTTCGTGGATGGGAGCAGCTTTATAAAAAAAGGAATCCAAAAAGCAGGGTATGCAGTGCTAACTCAGCATGAGGCAATAGAAGCTAAAGCTCTAACCCCCAACACATTAGCTCAAGTAGCAGAACTGATTGTACTGACAGGACCATTAGATCTCTCACAGGATAAGACTGTAAATATATGGACTGACCTGAAATTTGCTTTTGGAGTGGTCCATGCCCATGGAACCATTTGGAAAGAGAGAGGGCTGTTAACCTCTCAGGGATCCCCCAGGAAACATGGACAAATAATACAGAGATTGTTAGAGGGGTTGCAGCTGCCTTGAAAAGTGGCAATAATGCATTGTAAATCTCATCAATTCAGTGAGACCCCAGCGAATACTGGAAATGGTCTGACTGACAAAGCAGCCAAGGAGGCCACCAGTGAGGACATCCCATTAGTTTTACCCAAGAAGTATTGGGATTTGTACAAGGTAGCTGCTGATTATTAGGCTGTCATGGGTCGATGTTGGCCAGATGCCAGGCACCCACCAAAGCTGCTCGCTCACTCTCCTCTGCAGCTGGACAGAGGAGAAAAAATTTAATGAAGGGTTCATGGGTTGAGATAAGGACTGGGGGATATTGCTCATCAAATACCATCATGGGCAAAACAGGCTCAAATTAGAGATATGAAGTGAATTTATTACTAATAAAATCAGAGCAGGATAATGAGAAGCAAAATAGGACCTTTAAAACACCTTCCCCCCCTACCCCTCCCTCCTTCCAGCTCTACCTCCTACCCCAGTGGCACAAGGAGACAGGGAATGTGAGTTTCTTGGTTTTGAGACAAGTTTAGGAGGAGACATCCTGAAATGAACGTCTCCTCTAAAGAAGGCAAGTTTCAGCACTCCCTCCCCCACTGATATGAAAGGAATTTCTTGGAGGAAAGTGAAAAATCCTGTTTATTTAACACACAGAATGCCCATAGAGCAAGAGGGGGAAAAAAGAGTAATGTTAGGTAATAAACCTCCTTGCTGCGGAGAAAGCTGGTGGATTTTAGAGTTCTGCTCGGCTTCTTCCAAGGTCCAGAGCCAGGATGAGGCGTCCCTGAAGCCTCCCCGCCTGCTCCCGGCGATGTTCTGGTGTTGGGACCGGAGCAAGCTGAACAGTTCCAGAAGAAGCCACAGAAATCTCCGGAGAAATGCTGTTACAGTCTCAGGAAAACTTCTTGCCTCAGCTAACAAAAAGAAGCTAGCTAAAAGCAAAGAATGTGACTCCCTCTCTCCACTGCAGAGTGTATGAGCTGAAAACAAACAAACTGCTCGCCGAGGAATTCCCTCGGCTTCCCCCCCCCCCCCCTACCTCCCCCCCTGCTCCCTCCCTGCTCGGAGCTTAAAGCTATAGGACCCATCTCTGGGCATAAAGCAGACGATAGGGGAAAGGGGAATACAGTATTTTTAGAAAATCACCCCAAGATAGGGTGTTATGGTCCGTTCATCACCTGTCGCTTCTCCTGCTGCTCAGGGAGAGGAGTCATTTCCCTGCTCCACCGTGGGGTCCCTCCCATGGGAGACAGTTCTCCATGAACTTCTCTAATGTGAGTCCATCACAACCAACTGTTCTCTGTAGCCTGCTTCAACGTGAGCCCATCCCACAGGCAACAGTTCTCCCAAAACTGCTGCAGCATGGGCCCCTCATCCATGGGGTGCAGTCCTTCAAGGACAGACTACTCCAGCCTGGGAACCGGGCCCCTCTCTCCACGGGTCTCCCATGGGCTCACAGCCTCCTCCCAAGCACCCACCTGCTCCGGCATTGGGATCCTCCATGGGCTGCAGGTGGATCTCTGCATCCCCATGGAGCTCCATGGGCTGTGGGGGGACAGCTTGCATCACCATGGTCTTCACCATGGGCTGCAGAGCAATCTTGGCTCCTGTGCCTTGAGCACCTTCTCCCCCACCATTTCTAATTGGTCCAACCTTGGCCAGCGGCCAAACAACCTCCAAGGATTGGCTCTGCTGGACATGAAGGACGCTTCTGGCAGCTTCTCACAGGAGTCA